>JAODAL010039840.1:0-37567 GCA_025379985.1 Phyllomedusa bahiana
AGCTGATTAACTTTAAAAGGGCATTACAAAACTACTAACAGCTTATCAGTTTATCGGGGATGATTAAAAATAGAGAAAAACTTACCTTGTAAGCCCACTCATTCCAATATCAAGACCAATCCTGGTAGAAGAGTAAAGAAATCAGGCGATACCTTTTTAGGGGCTAACTGGTTATTGGTGGTGATTTTTTCGAGAGTACACCTTTTCTTCAGACAGGTTTTTACTACTTTTATGGCAAATAGGGTACAACATTATAAAACACAACTTGGAAGATCCACAAGTACGCACAAGAATGGAACTAAAAACCGTGGGTTTTAAACCCCATGTCTGAAGAAGGCGCTAGTCTCTCAAAAGCAACCATCAAAATCCAGTTGGGCCCTTTTAAAAGGGGGATCGCCTGATTTTTCCCTTTTACTTTCTATGGTAACAGGGGTACAACATTATACTACGGCTGATGACGGTAATGCCGGCTGTTGACGTCACCATTCAACCTTTACGTGACCCTGCAGCCAATCACAGGCCACAGCCCTCTGGTGCGATATATTCAGCAAGAGACCTGTGCAGCTTGTAAAGGCTGCGGATCCGTAAAGATAAAAGGGTGATGTATAAATGGGGGGTTTTCGGAGCGGCCATGACCTGTACAAAAGGGGTTTAAAGGGCCCCTTTTTTTCTTCCATTTTTAATCATCCCTGAGGCACTGACTTTTAGAACACCCTTTTGAATTAAATATTAAGCTACAACTAGTGAAAGCAATACATTAGGGGAGATGCACAATTACCATCCTATATTTAACATGAAAAAAGACAGTCAAAATTTGGGCAGTTTATTATGAGATACTGAATGGCAAATATGCCACTATTCTCAACTCTACACCAAATCTTGGCTAGTTGACTTTACGTTGATATTTTGTGCAAAATAAAATCGTGTGCCATTAATATTTCTAATGCATATTATAAAAATTTTTAGCCCCAAACTCCTTTCCTAGGCCCTTTTAAATGGGCAAAGGGCAGGGGGTGGATAAAGTGTGTCTAAAGGGGACTCCCTTTCCCGATAATAATGCATGGGAAATTTAAGGATGGCATAAATGTTTTATAGTTGTGTCCCACCTCTTTTTTTTTTTCACTTAAAGCCTGAGTGTGGGTGATTTTTTTTTGCGGGCTGAAGTGTAGTGTTTTTATTGTTACCATTTTGAAAAAACATGCGTCTTTTTGATTACTTTTTGTTTAAATTTTGGGGAAGAAAAAACCCAAAAACCTCAATTTTTTGTATTGATTTTTTTTTCTTTACGGGGTTCAGAAAGGGATAAATTTTATTATATATATATTATAAATTTTATATAAATATTTAAAAATAATATATATTATTTAAAGTCAGGCTTTTCGGCCCAATTTTAAAATAACTTTTTTATTTTTTTATTTGCAAAATGGCAAAAGGGGAGTGATTTGAACTTTTACTATTTTTTTTTTCTTTAAAGTGTTTGTCTTTTTCTTTCAACTTTAGTTCCCTCATGGTACTTGACCACTAGTGGGCTCAATCGCTTGTACATCCTTCTGCATTGTTTAAACAATGCAGAAGGGTATACTAAGATGGCAGTTCTATTACTTCCTGTGTGGGGCAGGAAGTAATAGAAACCTTAACATGGTGGATATGGAAGCTTTTAGTAGGCTTCCAGCTGCCATGGTAACCAATTGGCACCCCATGATCTCGCCGGGGTGGTGCAGTACGGATGGAGGAACTCCTTATTCATTTAGATGCTGTGGTCATCATTGCCACAGCGCCTAAGGATTAAACAGCAGGGATCAGAGCCGACTCCGTTCCCTGCTGTTAGATTTAGAGACATCTGTGTGTATATATAGATATTGAGACGTCTGTGTGTGTAGACAGCAGATATAGAAACGTCTGTGTGTATACAGATATAGAAACGTCTGTGTGTATACAGATAAAGAGACGTCTGTGTGTGTATATAGATATAGTGATGTCTGTGTGTATAAAGATATAAAAACATCTGTGTGTATTTAGATATAGAGACGTTTGTGGGTGTATATAGATATAGAGACGTCTGTGGGTGTATATAGATATAGAGACGTCTGAGTGTGTGTTTATATATATATATATATATATATATATATATATATATATATATATATATAGAGACGTCTGAGTGTATATATAGATATGGAGACGTCTGTGTGTGTATATAGATATAGAGGTGTCTGTGTGTGTATATAGACATAGAGACATCTTTGTGTATATGTCGATATAGAGACGTCTGAGTGTGTATATAGATATAGAAATGTCTGGTGGGTGTCAGCTATACTTAGCAGCTGGCCCCCGCCTCCTATGTAGCGGACTTACTGAGTAAGCCCGCTACATAGGTCTTTAGAGACCTATAGGATGTATCCACAATTCCATTGTCGGTAAGGAGTTGAAGAGAACCTGTGGCTGTTCCTGACATGTCTTCTTTAGCATTTTCTCTTATAACTCTGTGTTGTGTGGTTTTTCTTTTATTACTTCTAGAAAGGTATTAATCAATGTCAGCTGGGCGTTACCAATTGGGGGTGTTTTCCTGCACAGTCTGATATTGTCCAATCAGTGCTGACAGTCAGTGTGGGCAGAGACACACCCCTCTGAAAACTGAACAGGCAACACCCATCTGACAGATTCAGTGATACATATCAGGAAGGAATAACAGAGGAAGAGCACAGCACAGAGTTATAAGAGAAGATGCTCCAGGATTGTTATTTGACAGGGAACACAAGGATTTACTAAAACAGACAGGTCAGGAGATGTCACAGGTCTCCTTTTAAGCACAGCATGGAAAGGTAATACTGCTATTGCTTAAATATAAACTAAGTTGTATTTGCCTTTTTTTCAGGTCCAGGTTTATAAAACCAAATCAGATCCAGATTACACCGAAATCTCTGTTAAGGAACACAGGGAGTGTGAATGCAGGTAAATGCTTGATGCCCAGAAATCTGGGCTTTTCTTCGGTGAAGGTCAAAAATGCTAGACTGCTACTTTGAAAATTTTGATATCTATGGCTTATGCAAATTATATTCATCTTGACTGCAAAAAGCCTTTTCAGTATGAAAAGTCCAGTATGGACTCACAGCAGAAATCAGTGGTGGATTTCTGCAGTCGATTTTGACATTTTATGCAGTGGATTTCACAAAGTAAAATGTTGACTTTTGTGTATAAATACTTTTTTTTTTTTTTGCAAGCTACAGCGTGATTTACGTGAATTCTCCCCATCTTAATTGGATAAAGCCTTTTCAGTCTACAAAAAATCCAATGTGAATCCATATCAGAATTGCAAGGTGCTGCCCTCAGAATTCAACAGTAGATTTTGACTATTTATGTGAACATTACGGATGCGAGTCCTGTCTACCTGACATGGCTTCTGATGCAGAATCTGTATCGCAAACATAGCAACAAGTGACTGTTCTGCTCATTTTGTTCAGAAATCTCATTATATCTTAATGGGAATCTTTGCCGTAGTTCATACTGAGAACTACAGTGTGGAAAGTGTGGAATAGAAATCCATGCTATAGTTATTATTTTTATTTATTTTAGAGCACCATTAATTCCAGGACGCTGCACAATCCAATGGGTTCAAATACATAATATAAGACAAATACAATAACATTAAGTAACACACTGACACAGAAGGAGAGAGGATACTGCCCGCGAGACTTTACAATCTACAATGGAGAAGGGGGAGACCAGGGGCGTCGCTAATCAGTTTTTTCCGGGGTGTGCCCTGAATGAATGCCTTCTGCCCCGAGTCTCTCATTGCTCACCCGGCCAGCCCTCACTCAGTGAAGTAGCGCCGCCATTGTTAAAATCTCTTTACCAACGATGCGGTGCTACAATTCTGAGTGGCTTCGCGGCTCCCTGTGATGCTGCGCTCTGCACGGGCATCGGGAGGGGCGGAGGAAAGCAGTCAGTGTATTCAGTGGCTGCAGTATCTGTGTGTAATGCTGGAGGAGGAGGAGAAAGGCTGCAGAAAGCCTCGGGGCTCTGAACTCCTCCTCCCTCCCCCCCTCCTTCTCATTCTCTCCTGCTCTTTAGTGTGAGCTGAACCTGCAGAGCTGCCATGAGGTATTTCAGAGAGGCTGTGGGGCATTTTTTAATCATGATTTAAATGCTGTACATGTTGGGGGCCAGTATAACAAGTGCAGACTGATGGTCAGCACTGTGCTGACCCACAGAGCTGACAATAAATCTGCAGTTTATATTGTTCAACTCTGGGGAGCAATATATAGCTGACCCACAGAGGCTATCATTATAACTTTTAGACTGTCAGCTCTGTGGTTCAGTGTGATCCACAGAGCTGACAGTCTACAATTATAATGATCAGCTCTGTGGGTCAGCGTACATATGTTTTTATCTTTGTACACCCTTCTGCATTATTAAATACACACACACCACCACACACACACATATAAAAATATGGTGTACTAAGGGGTTAAAAAGTTTAATATACATATGTACTGTTTGACCCACAGAGTGATCTTTATAACTGTAGATTTTTCAGCTTGTATCTAATACAGAACAGTGTACTTACAATTGTACTCCATACTTATTTTTAAAAACTATAAAAATAAAAAAATATTAAAGTTTAAATACACCTTTTTATTGTCATTTTACAAATAAAAAAAAAAGGTTACACAATTGGTATCGCTGCATGTCTAAAAGTCAGTCTAAAAAAATATATCACTTACCCCTCCGGTAATCACAGAAAAAAAATGTTTTTGTCATTTTGGCCCTATGTATGAAATGCAGTAAGATTGGTCGCTCATAGCAACCATTTCAGAGCCATAGCGACCAATCAGTGCCCACAGCCCCCAATCAGAGCCCATAGCGACCAACCAGAGCCCATAGCAACCAGAGTTCCCCTTCCATTTCTTATACTGCTCTGGAAAAATAAGAGCTGAGCTCTGATTGGTGGCCGTGAGCTCTGATTGGTTACTATGAGCTCTGATTGGTTGCTACGGGCTCGGGTTGGTTGCTATGGGCTCGGGTTGGTTAATATGGGCTCGGGTTGGTTAATATGGGCTCGGGTTGGTTAATATGGGCTCGGGTAGGTTAATATAGGCTCGGGTTGGTTAATATGGGCATATACATACCTCCCTGCTATTGAGGACTATATAAACTAATACAGGGGGCAATATATCTGTTTCCTACTGAGGTGGCCTATATACCTCCCTACCAAGGGTCCCTATATACCTGGCTACCAACTAATGTACTTATTTTCCTACCTAACAGAGGGTACTAACCTACGTAAAGAGGGATCCTATATACCTCCCTACTGAGGGGGGTCTATACACCTCAGTATCTAATGGGCTACCCTATATAGGAACAATGACTCCCACCCCTCAAGCAGGCACCCGGCTCTCCTTTTCACAGGAAAGCAGATTTCTGTGGGGATGGGGTTTCCCAGATGTTTTTCTGTTAAGCCCATTAGTTAGGAAGGTACATACATAGACCCCCTACCCAGTAGGTGGGTTAGATATACAGGTGCTGGAAGAAGTAATCATGGTGGCCTGGGCCGGATTGCGTACCACCTGGTAGTCAATGTGGTGGCATTTGGCATGCTTGGCAGGATTATTTCATCCCATGTAGTAATATTATTGGGCCTTGTTTTTGTAGAGTTTTCTTTAGTAACAATCATATGTATGGTATATTTGTTCCATGTATAGGTTTATTGTTTGGTAACTGTATGACGTGATTTGTAAGGTATTATGTTATCATACATAGATCGGTGCTTTTTGAAAAATAATTGTAAGTGCTGACCCTCATTACAATGACTGTGAGGTGATGGATTTGGATCTTTTGTGGAATTAGTGTAAAATTATTGATAGGAGCATACGTTTTTTTCTATTTTAAAATACATGCTGCAGTTCCAATGTGGCTTAAAAAAATGCTGTATGAACCCAGCCCTTCCGTGCAAAATGTAACAAAGATGTCCCCGGATGTTTTAGGACCCTAGAAACGACCCTGGGGGAGACAGAAAGTGAGGGATGGAGAGGTGTGTATTATGTTGTAGGGGGAACAGGGTTACTGTAGGTTATAGGTTATCCTGAAGAGATGGGTTTCCAGGTTGCATTTGGAGTTGGTGAAGGTGGCGTAGAGTCTGATGTGTTGTGGTAAGGAGTTCCAGAGTATAAGGGAAGCACGGGAGAAGTCTTGGAGACGGTTGTGTGAGGAGCAGACAAGAGAAGAGCAGAGAAGAAGGTTCCGTGAGAGGTGAAGATTGTGGGAGATTAAAGGAGTTGTCTCCCAACTGGGTTTCAAAGAATGCTTGTAAGAATTTCTGTGTCACTTCCTGGTTCATACTATTTTGCATACGCTCGATGATTGTACAGCTATGTTGTGCTTTCAGATGTAATTAGATTAGATTTTGCTTCTCAAACTACTCAAGGACTTTTATCTGATCCCAAAACAAAAGCCCTAATTACAGAGCTGTTTATTGAGATAAATCAAGCTTTTTTTCTGTCTGGCAGCAAGGACACTGACTGACCCCTGCCAACCTGTGTGATGACTCACTGTTATCTCATTGAACAAACAGCCCCAGGGGTTTTGTTTACAGGTCAGTTACTGAGGGAACTGAAATAGCCATGGAGGTAATAAATTCACTTGTATTTCTTTAGGGAAAACAGAGGAACAATGCAATATATTTGGAAAATGTCTTTATTTTGTGTTCCCTACAATTTGAAAGCTATTCTTTGTAGCGAGACAACCCCTTTAAGGTAGAGATTTATGAACAGGAGAGTTTATGGAGAGCTTTGTAGGTCATGGTTAGCAACTTGATCTGAATTCGCTGGGCAGTAAGTAGCCATTGTAGGGATTGGCAGAGGGGAGAGGCAGAGGAGTGTTGCAGTAATCCAGGCGTGAGATGATGAGGGCATGAACAAGCAACTTTGTGCAGCCAAAGTCAATAAAGGAGTGGATTTGGGAAATATTTTTCAGGTGGAGGCGGCAGGAAATGGTCAGGGCTTGGATGGGTAGTTTGAAGGACAAAGTAGAGTCAAGGGTTACCCCAAAGCAGCGGACTTGTGGTACTGGGGAGAGCATGAAGCCATTAACTGTGATAGATTGATGGGAAGAAGAGATGGAATGGGATGGGGGAAAGATGGTGAACTATGTTTTCGCCATATTGAGTTTTAATAAGCGGGAGGAGAAGGAGGATATGGACGATGGACAGTCTGGGATCCTAGAAAGCAGAGAGTCGACTGTATTAAGTATGGCACAGATTCCCTATAAGATATGTGGATTCCCAGAAGCATACATACAGATTCTGCCCTGAAATCTGCATGATATTCTGCTGTGTGAACAAGGCCTAACAAGCATATCAGTTTCTCAGTCATAAAACTGGTGTTTTTCCAGAAAAGAAGACATGCACCATATTAATACGACTGGTAGAGAATGGGAGATCACCTGCTAGCGACTTGATTAAATTCTGTCTCCCAGGAGGAGTGTGGCAGGGTCATGATCTAGTTAACTAAATGTTAATGTGCCCATGGGGTGGGTGATAAGGCGGGCACAATCTTTGCGCTGTTAGTTAAATTCTCTAAAAAGAGCCCTAGAATTTACATCTGTGCTTTGTGGCCATAGTGAAGGCAGAGTCTGCTGTGAACACCATTCAGTGTAATTTACGTCATTAGCTTTGGTACACTTATTCGACCTGACGTTACAACTAGGGTTGATTTTGCAGGTGCATCCTGAATAATGATGGTTTGGACTAGGGTAGACTTAACAATGCAAAAAATGACTGTGGCATATGCTTCTATGGTCTGGTGAATATCAGCAAGTCATTATTGTAACTCGCAATGGGCAAACAGCCAAGCAATCTTTTGACTTTTTTTTCACTTGACTGTAAAAATATCCATGAAGAAAATTTTAAATTGAATCCTTTGCTAAATGTTATTTTGCTGAATTTATAATACAGACACTGTCCAGGCACTATGGGACAGAATAATGCAGTCTACACAGAACACTGGCCTATAGAGAGGCAAAGACATTAGGGTTCCTCAAAAACTCAATTGGGACATATAGCATTTCTCTAACATGTACACACAGGTAGCAGCAAAATAATTTTAAACCGGTGTGATGCAATACTGTGGTTGTGGACCTGTCGGTATTTGCAAAAAAACAAACATGGCCAGTTTGGAGCTCAGTTTGTTCTCTTGCACAGGAAGTGAACTATATTTTTTCGTAGGTGGTTGAAAAGTTCTAAATTCAGAATAATAATTGTAGTCTCTACCTTTGGGTAATGGGTATTTACTATTTGTATCCTTCAAGGTTGTCTAATGTCAAGGCAGAGCTACCGTTGAAGCCAGAAATTTGCATACACTATATAAAAAGACACATATTCATGTTTTTCTCACTATCTGACACAAAATCAGAATATGTCTTACCTGTTTCAGGTCAATTAGGAATTACCAAAATTATTTATATTTCCCAAAGGCCAGAATAATGAGAGAGAATTATTTAAGTCATTTTTATTACTTTCTGCAAAGTCAAAAGTTTACATACACTAGGATTACTATGCCATTAAACAATTTGGGACAGCCCATGATGATGATGTCATGTCTTTGGAAGCTTCTGATAGATTTATTGGCAACATGTGAGTCAATTGGAGACGCACCTGTGGATTTATTTTCTTATGCACACCAGAAACACACTGTGTCTGTGTGTAACATCATGGGAAAGTCTAATGAAATCAGCAAAGATATTAGGAAGAGAATTGTGGTCAAGTCTGGATCATCTTTAGTGCAATTTCCAGATATCTGAAGGTGCCTTGTTCATCTGTCAAAAAATTATAGCAAGTACAAACAAGATGGGAATGTCCAGCCATTTATACGCTCAGGATGGAGACGGGTTCTATTTTTCAGAGTTTAACGTGCTTTGGTCCGACATGTGCTATCCAACACAAGAGCAAAAGCAAAAAAACTTGTGAAGATGTGCTGGAAGTGGTAAAGATTGTGTCATTATCCACAGTGAAACAAGTACTGTATCAACATGGGCAGAAAGGCCACTCTGCCAGGAAGAAACCATTACTCCAAAAAGAAACATATAAAATCCAGATTCATGTTTGCAAATGCACACATGAACAAAGACCTACATTTCTGGAGACCTGTCTTGTGGTCTGACGAAACTAAAATTGAACTGTTTGGCCATAATGACCATCGTTACGTTTGGAGGAAAAAGAGAGAAGCTTGGAAGCCTAAAAACGCCATCCTAACTGAAACACGGGGGTGGCAGCATCATGTTGTGGGGTTGTTTTTCTGCAGGAGGGAATGGTGCATTTCACAAAAAAGATGGCATGAGGAAAGAAGATTAAGTGGCAATACTGAAGCAACATCAAGACATCAGCCAGGAAGTTAAAGCTTGGGCGGAAGTGGGTCCTCCAAATGGACAATGACCCGAAGCATACTCCCAAACTGGTTACAGAGTGGCTTAAGGATAACTAAGTCAATGTTCTCAATCCAAGCCCTGATCTCAATCCTATTGAAAATGTATGGGCAAAGCTGAAAAGGCAGGTGTGAGCAAGGCGACCTACAAACATGGCTCAGTTACACCAGATCTATCAGGATGAAAGAGCCAAAATTCCTACCAACTATTGTGAGAAGCTTGTGGAAGGATATCCAAAATGTTTGACCCAAGTCATACAGAGCAATGATACCAAATACTAATGAAATGTATGTAAACTTTTGACTTTGCAGAAAGTAATAAAAATGCCTTAAAAATTCTCTCTCTAATTATTCTGGCATTTGGCAAATATAAATAATTTTGATAATCCTAATTAACCTAAAACGGGTAAGCTTTATTCTGATTTCAGAAATACATAGTGAGAAATACATGCATATGTGTTTTTATATATAGTGTATATACACTTCTGTTTTCAACTGTTTGATTAGTGACTAATGCAGTCTGTGCAGTCTGGCCAACAGCTGTTTCTAGCAACTAAACTATAAGGCTATGTCTCCACGGATTTAGCATTTTAAAACCGCCTAAAATACGATCGTTCAGGCAGCCCCATAGACGACAACAGAAAAAACGACCTGTAGTTTCCACAGTCTCCACATGTTGTATATCATGCTGGCGCTATGAGTTTTTTCATCATCTTCCCAAACAATTAATTGGCAAAAAAAGAGAACCGCCCGTGGTTTTGCGCAAAACGTGACAAAAAACGGGTTGTGCACGGGAAAAAAAACGGGCCCACTTTTGGGTGTTTTTTGTCCCATGCATGTAACCTAGCCCAACTGCATTTCAGGTTGTATGTTTATGGGGAAGAGAGGAATAAGACACCTCCACCTTTAAGATAATTTAATTCTTGTAGGAAACAAAGGATCAGGCATGTTGAAATCCAGCATGCCCAGTCCTTCATTCTCCTGATCAGAGGCGTATCTTGAACTTGAACTGTAAGTCCCCACAGTCAGGTAGGATAAACAGAGGGAGAGTATAGGTTATTAATTTTTCCGGTATAGTGCTTTTTTAAGGACTTATTATCTGTTAAGAATACGTCCCCTTTTCCATATTTTGAAGTTTTTCGTACTATTCGGTTTGGGAAATTTTGGGGCGTCCTCTACCATCTATGACTATTCATCTAACCATAAGTCCTTATAATGGTTTGTCCCTAAAGGCCTCCCTAATGTATTTAGTTTGTAAGAACTATATTTTGTTATTTAAGGGATAATTTAATATTAAAGTGTTTAATTAAAAGCTATATTTTATTTGGGTTTCTTCGCCTGCACTGATAGGTTCATCCTCAGAACAGGCCACCAATATTAGATTGATGGGGATCCAACTTCCAACATGTAATTATAGTAGTTTTATAGCAGTGATACAAGGGAATACTCAAGTTAATGGGATACAGTTGCAGTACCTTGCATCATGGCTACTAAAAGTATGTGGACTACAAGTATTAGCACTTATAGACAATGAAAAGGTTTCAGCACAGTCAATCAGCTGAATGGTATGGTTTCCAGAAGCTGCACCCCCACCGATCTCATATTGATGGCCTATCCTGAGGAAAGGTTGTATGGCCTCCGAAACATAGCATAAGTGTGATCCCAAATGTTTTAGGAACGCTATTTCAGCAGTCTCAGCTCGTTTGATCATGAAACCTTGGTGATGTATATATACCTGAAAAAGGACTATGCATGACAAAGATTGAATACAGTGAAGGAAATAATCATTTGATACCTTGCTGATTGTATAAGTTTGCCCACTTACAAAGACATGAACAGTCTATAATTTTAAGTGTAGGTTAATTTCAACATTGAGAGATAGAATATCCAAAATAAAATCCAGAAAATAACATAATAAAAATTATTTGCATTTTGCTGAGAGAAATAAGTATATTATCCCCTACCAACCAATAAAAGTTCTGGCTTCTACATACAAGTTAGTCAATACTAAACAACTCGTTACCTGCATTAGGGTTCTTTCACACAGTGCGGTTTTGTTGCCTTTTTTTTTTTATGCGTTTTTTTGTGCAACAATGTATATCATTAATTGCTGTACCTTCCTGCACAAAACACGCACCAAAACCGCTCCGTGTGAAAGCACCCTTAAAGACAGTTGTCTTAAATAGTCACCTTTATAAAAGACTCCTGTCTACAGACTCAATTAATCATTCAGTTTCTAACCTCTACAACATGGGCAAGACGAAAGAGCTTTCTAAGGATGTCAGGGAAAAGATCATAGACCTGCACAAAGCTGGAATGGGCTACAAAACCATAAGTAAGATGCTGGATTAGAAGGAGACAAATGTTGGTGCAATAGTAAGAAAATGGAAGAAATACAAAATGACTGTGAACCAACATCAATCTGGGGCACTATGCAAAATCTCACCTTGTGGGGTATCCTTGATCTTGAGTAAGGTGAGAGATCAGCCTAAAACTACACGGGGTGAACTTAAAGGGGTTGTCTCATCTCAAAGTTTCATAGGATGCATGAATGAAATAATGCTGCTTTGCGCTGTCACTTCCTGGTCAAGCTGTCTGTAATTAGCTATAGCTCCATGTAATTCAGACTTCGCTAATTAGATAAACTCATGCGGTCAGGACCAGGGAAGCTTCTGAGGTAAAGTAAACAGCGGTAATTACTGGCTTTTGTCTGAAAGATCAGATAACAAACAAGCTCTCACTGTCCGGAGTTCTGTGCTGTGACCTGTGTGATCAGATAGAACAAACAGCAAGGGGGGAGAAGTACACATTTCGGTCACTTGGGAAACAGAGAGAGCACAGAAGGTGATAAAATCATTTGTAGTTCCTTAACAAAAAAAAAAAAAATGAACAATGCAATATATTTGGTAAACATCTTTATTTAGTGATCCCTACATGTTGAAAGCTAATCTTTGTAGCGAGACAACACCTTTAATGATCTCAAGGCAGCTGGGACCACAATTAGCTTTATATTACATGACTCTAACCCCAACATAATGGGGTTACATAAAAAGAAATTATACTTTTTTATCTATTAGTTTTTTCAGCCAATTCATCGATATTTTATATTATACCATAAAAGCCATATGCTGTATTTGCATGTGTGGTATTTGTGTGTAATGCAAAGTTCAAATTCAATCTTGTCTGTGGGATTCATTAGGATAATAGAATTTTCATGCCTCATAAACTGGTAATCAGCTTTTTTCCTTTAGGCAATTAAATGGTAAATGTTTATGTAGTAGATTTCAATGATGTCTTATCTTGTGTTTATGAACAATTAGGTAATTCTATTATTTATATGTATTGCAGACCTTCTACCAGTTTCATACCGAAGCCAAGCAGGTACAGTTTCAAGCTTTACCTACCAAAACTGTTTTATGTTTCCTACTGTCAGTTTTATTATACGTCTTTCTGATCTTATGTGTACTGTGTGAATCTTCTCTACTTTTGCATAAACTAATTTTTGTTGATTATTTAACAAGATACGTATACTGTAGTGAAAGATACATCAGAGACCAGATCACAATACAATATGGAGAAAAAAAGATGTCACTCTAGTATGTCACCCATGCCTTAGATTTGTAAAAAGTAATAAAAACAGAATTATTATTATTATTTATTATTATTTATTTTAAAGCGCCATTGATTCCAGGGCGCTGTACATTCAGGGGGTTACATACATAATATAAGTCAAACGAGTGCAATGATAACGATGAATGACTTACAATTGGGAAACAGAGGGAGAGAGGAAACCCCGCCCCCCAGGGGGGTTACAATCTGCAAGGGAAAAGGAAAGAGACAGAAGGGGGGGGTGGCAGGGCATGTTTTTGGGGTAAATAAATGTTTTTGCAGGGTTTTTTGTGGTTTAAAAGGGGAAAACCCGTTAAAAAATGGGTTTTCAGGTTGCTTTTTTTAAAACCCGGGTGAAGGGTAAGGGAGAGTCTTTATGTGTTGGGGGAGTGAGTTGGAAAAGAATGGGGGAATAATAAAAATAATCTTTTTTTTCTATAGGGGAAAAAATTTTTTCCGGGAGCAATTTACAAAAATTTAAGGGGAAACGTTTTTTAAAAATTTCACATTTTTAAAAATCCCTTTCAAAGGGGAACAAGGTGTGGGGGGGCCCTGCTTTGGGAAAAGGGTTACAATTTTATTAAAGGGGGTATGGGTGGAAAAAACGGTTTAGAAGTGCCCAAATTTACAATGGCCCCGCCCTGTTTATAAAAAGGGGGGGGTTTACATGAAAAGTGGGGGTGAACCTGCCCCCAACGTTTCATCTAAATACAGATAATTTCCTTTTGAATTTCCCCAAATGCAGGGATTTTTGAAGGGGTGTGATAGAAGGGTTTTGGATCTTGGTGGGCCAACCGGAAGATGTATTTTACAAACGCCCTTTAAAAAACTGGGGAGGGTTGTGAAAGTTTCCCGGATCGCCACCCCGGGTTGATATTCCAGAGGGAAATTTGGTTTTTTGGCCCAAAGTGAAAAAATTTTTTTTAAAGGGGGGCTGGGGGGTTTGGGATGATTGATGTTGTAACCTGATACCCAGCCAGAGGGAGAGAGCGGGTAGGATGGAAGACAGTGAGGGAGGGTTTAGGGGGGGGGGCGTTGTGAAGACTTTAGTGTTGAGGGAAGCTGGGAAATCACGAGAGAATTTTTGGGGACGGGTTAAAGTTAGGAGCTGATTTAAAAGGGAAACAGAGAAGAATTTTCCCGGAGTTCGGTGTAAAATTACCACACTTTATAGAAAATTGCAAGGGTAACGGGGGAATAAGTAGGGCAATTAGGTTTAGGACCCAAAGGGGAAGGAAAAGGGGTTTGGGGGTACCCAAAATTAAAGGAAAACTAAAAAAAACAGTTCCTTTTTGGGTCTAGAGATGCTTTTTTTAGTGTGCGCCACAAGGGGTTTAAAAAACAGTCCCCCCGGTTCGCCCCAAAAATATCCGGGATTTCAAATTTGTATTGGTTTTTTGGGGGGTAAGTTCTGTACGTGGTTTTCGGATTGGGCCCGTCCCCCCCAAACCCCTGAAATGTTTATGTTCTTTCCCCAAAAACCCGGGGAGAAGAATGAACATTTAGGAATACTGGCAGTGTAAAAAAAAAGGGGCCCCGGTTTGGAAAAACTGTGCAGCGGGGAATACTGCCGGGGTTTTCCAAATTTTTAAAAAATTGAAAAAAGGGGTTCAAATTTTGGTTTTTTTACGGTTTTTGAATCCGGGGAAAAAAAGGGCTGGGAAAACCCACTAAAAAATTTTGGGGGAAAGGCCCTTGTTGGGCATTTGCCAAAAAAAAAAATAAGTTCTTTAAAAATATTTATCCAAAACCCCTTTATGTGATACCTATTTAAAATTTTTTTTCCTTTTTCCTGTCCTTTCTATATATTTACTTGATAGAGGAGAATATAGACTACTGTTTTGAGCCACAATATCTGTATAGTGAATATTAGGGACAGATTTGAAAATGTGTTTCCAACACAAAGGTTGGCCAAACTCCTACCCCTAAAATCATGCCTAGGTAACTCGGTGCAGAGATCTTGAAGCCTGAGTGAGTTTTCACCTATACCGTTTACCACCTTTGCCATCTATATATATCTTACGTGAAGAATGGGGCATACATATATATCTTTCATACATGAAAAAAACTTTGAGACTCTCGGTTCACGTATTTTGATCAAAAGATGTTTAAGCTGCCCACGACTTTCAACGTGATCTCAAAATCGGGCAGTCCTACACTATCCTTACCTCTCAATAGTGCCAATTCACGGCCTCTCACTTGGTCAACCGACCTCCATTATACAGAGAGAAAAAAATAATACATATATATCTTAGCTCCATTCTTCCTCCAATCATATTACTGAGGATAGAGAGTCCAGAACTGCCATTCTTGTGATCTGTAGGGCAGTCAGCACTCAGACCCCCCATCGATCTAACACGTTGCAGTGTGGAAGAAAGCTCCACAGGCTAGACATTTGTGTCACTAGGTAGAATACAGTAGGGCCAATTTAATGTAATACAGTTCATTCTATTCTCCCTTACCTCAATTAAACCCATATGAGTTGACTGTTTTCCTTCCCTCAGCTAAATTTTATTTGCTGAGGTCAGAAAAAGCTTGAGAGATGAACTACATAGCTTTATTGTGTTTTCTGTGAAATTAAAGCTCTGACTATAGCTGAACAACAGCTGGTGAGTCACCAGCTGACTGCTATCTGTGCCACCCTACATCCATGGAGCCAGGATAGGGCGTTATATCAGTGTACCCTCTCTTCTTTCATTAGCTTAGTACGGCTTTGCTTCTTTGATACCATAGAACAAAATGTGACCTGTTACTAGAACTTTACTTGCAATATAGAACATATTGTCCCCATTACGCCTACGTCTCTCATTCTGCATGGTTTTTTGTCTCGCAGGCTGTCTTCTACTTCAGGTGACAAAAAAGCAAAGAAAAGAAGGCGGAAAGGAAAAAAGGGGAAAGGAGCCTCTAAAAATGCCAGGTTTGTAGCAGGAAGGAGGGTGAGTGACATGTTAGTGTGGTAGCAATCGCTGGGTCATGGGAAGGTCTTCTGGGATGTCAAAGGGTAGAGATCAAAGGGAAAGATTCTGAAAAAACAGATCATGTTAGTTTGCTTTTGTTAATAGTAACACTAGAAATGAACTGACACTGAACTCCATATACATGTCAGATAGCAATATGCACAGTCATCAGTTTTCTAGAATCCCAAGAGACCTTTCTAGGGTTTCATTTTTAATCTGTGGAAATAGGCCTGATTTTTTTGTCTTCATTTTTTTCTTTAATATTTTTTGTTTGTGTATATATTAGTTTCAGTCCTTACTGTTGATTGACATTTAGTGGACTTTTTAATTTTCAGAAAACTGAATAACTGTCTAAGAACTGATAGATGAAATCATGACATAATAATATAGATACAAACAAATCGTGACGTGGCAATATAAATAAGTATCTAAACAAGACATGTTATTTATATATATATATATATATATATATATATATATATATATATATATATATATATATATATATATATTGTAGCGATTAGCCC
This sequence comes from Phyllomedusa bahiana, assembly GCA_025379985.1. Classification (NCBI taxonomy): domain Eukaryota; kingdom Metazoa; phylum Chordata; class Amphibia; order Anura; family Hylidae; genus Phyllomedusa; species Phyllomedusa bahiana. The sequence goes on from JAODAL010039840.1 coordinate 16,510, forward strand.
AAAGGGAAGCAGTCCTTTAGTGTGAAACACAGCAAAGTTTATTGTAGCACTCCACAAAACATGAAAAATAAACGGCAGGCTTGCTTCAGCCAAACAAAAGACATCCGAAAACACAGTCACTGGTATCAGCACAGTACCGTACTCTGAATCTCTGGGCAAGGCAACCGCATGCAGGTTTCAGTCGTTCCCTCTATGGAGTGCAAGGCCCAGCTCTGGCTCTCCTGCAAACATTCGCTCCTCTGAGCAGTTTGACCAAGGTAAGGAACCACACCCCCTCTCACCTGAGCCTGCTGGCCTTATATAGGGCTGGTAAGCCCAGGACTGGATGTGGGAGCAGCCCGTCCCACCCAACTCTACAGACTGCTCCAATAAAGCCCGACCCGGATCACGGCATTATTGCCATACTACAAATACAAAACCTGTGTCAGTGGCCTGCTGCCGCTGACACCAAAACAAGTGGGCTTTATTTCACCGATCTTAAGCAGATCGGTGACACATGACGTCCGTCAATAACGGCACCTTGTGCCTTCCTACAATATATATATGAATAAAGAATGATATAACAATGTAAACAAAGCCTGACATAGCAACACAGATAAGTATATAAACAAGACATGACAACAAAATAATCAAATCATGATATAATATAAATAATACATGACACAACACTATAAATATAAACAAATCAGGATATAACAATATAACTAAAACTATAAACAAACATGATCTAATATAGATAAAACACGGCATAATATAACAATAGGACATTCTCTTATTTGTGTTTATATATGACCATACTCCACAGGTCTCTGAATCTATTTGACATGGGCTTTACCCATTACCTAGAATATTCTTATCTATGTACCTGCTGACTAGAAGGGGTGTTGTTACCCTGCTGTTTCACAGAACCTGCTCTTTGCAGCAAGCTTCAGGCTCCGACTTCCTGTTAAGGGTGTGGGCAGTTCTAAAACTGACTTTTTAGCTCAGGCTATTCCCAGCTTAGTCTGTTAGAGGGACATTGGTGATAAAAGGGTTTTAAAAGCATGGCACAAGCCTACAGAGCTCTAAAGGGTTAAAGTTTGTCAGTAAGAAAGAAAAGCTCCTGTGTTGCTGATAAGACACAGCAGTGAATGAGGTCACTAGCCCCGCTAGGGCTGCTAGAGGTGGTCAGTTAATAGAGAAACTTTGTAAAGAAGTAGGAGATAAGAATGGCTCTAGCTATAAAGGGAAGCAAAATAAGAACAGCAATGTTGGTCAGAATCTTTATTTAGCTCTGCCTACACGTAGGAAGCTAATCAGTGAGATGGCAATACCCATTTACAGAGCTCACTCTGGCTGGGATTAGGTTACTTTGCAGTCCTTTTGAAACAATGTTGTTTTTCACACGGCTCTTGATGGACAGAATCTCCCACCAGGAAAAGATATAATCTGTGTATGACTAAATTAGTTCTCTAAAAACATTTTTATATTTGTAATTCTAAACTGTTGCATGTAATCCTCCTTTGTTTCCTTCAGGCATCCAATTTGTATCTAAAGTTTCACTTAACAAGCTGGTCATACTCTCCTAGAATTACACCTATGAAATTATCACTGTTTTCTTGTCACCCAAACAATGGAGCAAATGAACCTTACTAATATTAGTCAGTGAGTGAAGGCGCCTACAAATAAATAAAATATACCCTATATTAGGGATGCATTACAAACAAGTTGTTGATAGAAATACTTTAACAGTCCGATATTTGTGCCACAGAGTGTTCTTCTAGATATGAGTTTGTAAAGTATGTTCCTTTAATCTATGTGGAATATTTATGAAAACTGTCTAAGGTATAAGACTTTCTTTGTTGCCCATACCAACCAATCAGAGATCCTCTTTAATTTTTTCTGAGCATGAAAAAATATATGAAATGAAAGGGGGGCTCTGATGGTTGCTATGGGCAACAAAGAAAGTCTTAGACCTAGACAGTTTTCCTACATGAGGCCCTATGTGTTTAAATATTTTTTTTCTTTGTTACTCACCAACTGGTTTTGCGCGGGAAGTGCTGTGATCTTGTATAGATAGAAAGAAATTGTGTTATGTCTCTTTGTGTCACGCACCATCTGCTACACATAGCCAAGCTCTGGCATGTGGGCTGGCGATTTGGATTAGTGTAAATGCTTCTGCTGAGGTGGTGCAGCTTTGGCTGTCGAAAGAGAGGACACCATCGCAGTACACCACTTGTGTTTGTGGTAAAGCGGTGACTGCCTGTTGGAAGAGAAGAGTGCTTGCTCACATTGCCTGTGGCTCTTGTGTATGGTTGACAGAAATGAAAAACGATGGGCATCACAATAGATAATTACACAGGTGCTGCCACTGTGTCAAAAGGCATAGAGACATATAAGAGAATAGAGGACACAGTAATTGACGCCCAACCATGATTAATGAATATATAATCATGAATCTTTATTAGGCTATGTTCACACGATGTACTGCGGCGCAGTACATCGTGTGTTTCGGGAGCTCGCGCTGAACAGTGCGTACTGCCGTGGAGCGGGGGGCGGCAGCCCGCCGGCCCCATTGACATTGATTACTCGTGGCACGTATTCACCGCAAGTAATTGACATGTAACTTATCTCACCGTGTGTACAATACGATCGTATTGTGCGAGCGGCGAGAAGAGTCGTAATCCATAGTTCTCTATGAAAGCTATGGATTACCATAATTTCGGCACGCATCTCACCCGTATTAGGGCACAAATACGCGGTGAAATGCGCGCTGAAATTACCCCGTGTGAGCTTACCCTTAGGGACAAAAAACATTAGAAAGGAAAAAATAAAAACTATTAAAAAGCAAACAACTGAAATATATCACAACGTCTGTAGAAGATAATTTAACAGACCTAATCGTGTGTACCATCTGCGCCCGCGGTGGGCACAGAGGATCCGCCATACCCGGACATTTCTAGCCATCCCGGTTAGAAAACGTGACAGCTATGCTATGTTACCAGATCAATGATTAAGAGCACTTGGACTTTTCTATTTTTTTGGAATGAAACTATTTATATTAGATTATGCACTTGCACTTTATCGATTGTTTTTGTCATTTGATCTGTACAGAACCGTTTTGTAATAAACATACTGGATGTTTTTGGATTTATTATCATTTATTGCTCTGTACTAAATTAACATGTTTACCTAATACATCTAACTTAATAAGCTACCGTACTTCTGAGATCCATTGTTTGCTACTATAGTATTACTAGACTTGCCCAGGGGGTATTATACCAAGACAGTGTGACTTCTCCTTACTGTATTTTAATATATGACAATAAAAAAACATGATTTTTATAACAACAGACTCAAATAATCTTTTTTGTCAGTATTTTGCTGTAGATTTTGGACAGTTTTGATGCCTTAGTGAAGTTTGATACATGACTTTATTTGATTCACTGGGTCTATTTGATTCAACTTGTTGAACACAGTTCTTGTTTACCAAGTTGGTCAATGTAATTCTTAAAATATAGACCAAAGGGAGGAGCAACACCACTGGCCCTGGCAGGGGATACTGTTGAACATGTGACTAACCTGGGCATAAGAGGATATAACACAAGCCAGGCAGGCAGTGCTGATATGGTACTGTTAAACTAACGCCACCCATGACTGTGAACTATGTGAACTTCAAATGGCCCTAATAGTGACTTTACAAAAAAAAAAAAATCACTGGATCATGCCCCATTATACAAGCTTGTATCAGCGGTGCACCTGATAACATATCTCATAGATATGGGTTATGAGTTACTACCATCATAAACCCCATCCTAACAGCTGGTCATAATAATATGGCTCTTTGTTTTTTTTCCTCCCTGCCTTCCAAGAGCCATAACTTTTTTTTATTTTTTCATCTACATAGACAAATGATGGCTTTTATTTTGCGGGACAAGATGCACTTTCTAATGTCATTCACCTACTGTAGAATATACTAGACAAGCAAAATCTTTGGTAAAAATTATGTGTTCCCTGTATTTTACAGGTTGATACGCATCTGGAGATATCAAATATGTAGGGTTTCTGTCATGTTTTGGTACCATAAAAAAATTCCAAACATTTTCTATTTTTGAAATTTGCAGCGCTATTTTATGCAACCAATAACTTTTTTGTACTAACACCAATGGACTTGAGTGAGGCGGCATTTTTGCAGGCTGAAGTGTACTCTTTATTTATTATACTAGTTTTGAATACATGGCATTTTTTTTATTACATTTATTCCAATTTTTAGGGGACGTAAAATGACCACTTCCTAATGCCACAATTTTGGCATTAGGAATTTTTTTCTTCTACGGTGTTCAGCGTACGGGATAAATTATGTTATATTTTACAAGAGTGGACTTTTTTGGATGCAGCGACACCAAATATGTGTTACTTTTTATTATTTTATATTTTTGTAAAATGGCAAAATGGGGTTGATTTGAAATGTTTATTTTTTTTACACTTTAAAACTTTTTTTTTTTTCATTAGGGTGCTTCACCACTGGAGAGCACGATCATTTTTACAGCCTAATGCATTGTATAGAGAATGCATTGGGGTGTACAAAGATGGCGGTTTTACTGGGGCAGGAAGTGGAAAAATCAAAAACATGACGGCGATGGAAGCCTTCACAAGGCTCCCAGCTGCCATGTCAAACTATCAGGACACAGCGAACTCGCCGCTGATGTCCCGGTCAAAGTGAGAAATGGTATGTGGCACCATTTCTCATTGATTTAGATGCCGCGGCCATCTTTTCCATGGCATCTAAGGGGATGGTGGCAGTGACCCCCCCACGCTGTAACCACTGGGTATTAGCTGCAAAAAGCCCCATACTGGCACTATGCTGTACTTAGACTTCATATGTTGGTAAGGGGTTAAACAGGTAATGAGGACTATTTTAAGGCCATGACAACCACTCAATCTTTTTTGGTGATCTTGATGGCTATGAATAATTTACCCATCAATGTAGCTGAGAATGTTAAGTTGAATGTTAAAATATTGGGTGGAAATTTTCCCAATGCGGTTGTGACAGTTATAGAAGACATGGCACAACCAAGTATTACCATGTTAATTCATATGAACATTTTAGAAAAGTTAGATTGTTTATTATTCAGAGAAATATGAACTATATATTGGCAACAACTCAGAGTCCTGCAGTCAAACAGTCTCTACAAGAGCTACAATTACTTTGCCAACAACAGCAAAGCCTAGCCCAACTGACAGGAAGAGCCATAGTGATTCAAGCCTTGCCTCCAGGCATGTTACAGAGACCTCCAAGACAAGAGGCTGCATACTAGTGTATGTAATGCGCTAATCGACGTGCATTGCGTTATGGAGGCGCACAGCGTATCATTCCATTGTATTTAATGTGCCTTTTTAGGCGCATTACAATGTGTCATGCCCAGCATATAATGTGCCTAGTTTTGATATATTACAGTTCATTTATATCGAGAATGTGGCGTCAAGAGTATTTTTGGTGCAAAATAGTCAAAAAAAAAGGTGCTTCTGTATTGGGACATGTCCCTAAGAGTGTACAATGGCAACTGAATCACATACATCCAACTGATTGCAATTCCAGTGGAGAAAAGAAATCAACACATTCCCCCAGCAATGTATCAGGAGAACTAATCAAAAAAGATGTCAGGTGGTCAAGTAATAAAAGAAAGCAGTGTTTCTGATGGCATCTGTTTTCCTGCAAATACTATTTGTTCATTTTAAGGTAATTGTCAGTAGTATGGCTAACCTTTACTTCTGCTTCTTGTTCCCAGCTTGTAGTCTTTTCTGGTATTGCTTCAAAGGAAATACATGTAGATTCTTTACTCTATAATCATTGCGGACAATGCTACGTTTTGGTGGTTAAAGGGGTATTGCCAGGACGTTCCTTATCTGCTAAGAAGCAAATGTAAACAAGCCACGGGGCTGAGAGAGAGAGAGAGAGAGAGAGACACAGCCAGAGCACAGAGCCGTGCATAAGGGATCGTGTGAAATGTTCACTCAAATAATCAAACTACAACTAGTGGATTCTGTATACAAAAGACAACACCTTTTCTCTTGCTTGAAAGCTTCTTCATGTTCTCTGTCATCAGATAAAGCAGGGATCTACTCAGATAATCACACTACAACTAGTGGATTCTGTATACAAAACACAACATATTTCTACCCGGTGCCTTGAAAGCTTCTTCAGCTCCCTCCCATCAGATAAGAAGTGTTCTCTGCGCAAGCCCGGCCAGCAGCTCTTGTCAGGTCGTATCTAATAGAAGCTTTTAAGTAACTAAGGGCAGGTAAGGCAGCCTGTAGCTCTCTCAGGCTGCAATATTTTTAATTACATATATTTAGAAAAGCGATTAAATACCCATTTTGGAGGATCCCACGTCAACATTACATCGTGGCAAAACCCCTTTAACTATAAAATAGGGGGTTTGAACCACTGCATAGTCCCCTGTTGTATGTTTACTTATATTGAGTAGGTAAAAAGGAGAGTATCACATAAACTCTGATATGCATCTGGGTTCTCCTGCTGTATCCTCAATATTAGGTTAAGATGCATCAGTTACTTTACAGTTTACAAAACTAAAAATGTCTCCTCTTTCTCCTTATCTCAGATCTACTTGTCCACCATGTGGCCGGCGGAGAACTTTAAATCCTAAAAACTGCAAATGTATCTGTGAGTTTAGTGAAGAGCAATGTAACCAACAAGGACTTTCACTAGATAAAGAGCGTTGCAGGTAACATTATTACAGCTGAGCCCTCTTTGTGCCCCACCCTGTACAGGTACCTAGAGAAACTATGATAGGAATCTGCTAAAGCATCATAACCCGGAATGAAGTATCACTCCAAATACAGAAAATGTCAAAAAAGGACCTTAGGCTCTTATCTTGATTGCTATTACTTAAACTGATTGTATGTTTTTATAGTCCTTTTTTGTTAGGAGGATTTCCTAACCATAAACGGATATAGGTTGTACTATATCTGTAATCCCCAACAACCAGATGTAATTGCAGGTAAACCTGGCAGCAAATGTTTATTTCCCCTTGAAGCACCGCAATAGAGGAAAATAAAATTGTACATGCCTTACATGAATGGGTGAAGCTGCTCTCTCGTCCAAATTGACATACAGTCTTAATATTTGCTTTCTGCTCCATCCTATTGATCGTGTCTCTGCATAACCTTGGTGGAGTCTCAATTAAACCTCAGCGTCCATCTCCTATTACCTATGACATTCAAATTATCGATTAGTATCAGTTTTCCCCTAAGAGGGAGAAAATTTTTACCAACTGTAGCTACCATCAGCAGGGAAAAGATAAAAGACACAGCCATTAATGTGAGTTTTGTGATGTCTCCCAGGGTATGCTCACCAGGATTCTCTTCTTTTTTGGCAAAAAAGAACAAAAACCTTGTGTACACTCTTTATGTACTAAAAACAATTAAACGTTGAAGGGGTTGTCTCACTACATTGATTTATCTTACCTCTGTCCTGTTTTCTTGGTTTCATTTTGAATTTGTTTTACTGGCTTCTACTATGCTGCAGTAGAAGCCAGGTCTGTAGCTATAGCAACCAGTGCTGGCAGCCTATCATGAGAGATTGAACAGGTCTGTAGCTATAGCGACCTGAGATGATGCAGCCCATACAAGAGGGGATATCTTGGAATAGGTAGGACACTGTTAATGGACATATATTGCAAAGTGACTTGTTTTTGCAAGATCTTTAACATAAAAAGCAATCCTTGTAGTGAGACAACCCCTTTAATGTAAAAGAGGTAGTCTCACTTCAATGATTAGCTTTAAACAGGTAGGCAAAAGTAAATAAAGACCATTAGCAAATACATTGCTATTTTGCTTATCTTTAGAGTTATATGCAGATGTTATCTCCTGCTTCTGTACACAAGCTTCCCTCGTTACCGGCCACCCCTCTGCTCTTACAAGCTGCAGAAGTGGCTGGGATGGTAACGTCACTCCCTGCTGTTTTTCTTTTCTTGAAGATGGGAGGTTGTTTATAGTACTTACTAAGAAGCTTTATTAACCCTTTAGAGCTCTGTAGCTTTGTGCACTGCTAATTACAAACCTCATGCACTCATGTCACTCTATCAGGGTCAGCTAAGAATAGCAAAACTGATATGTCAATCACAGCTGTAGAAGTATCCACAGCCTGACCAGGAAGTGGGAGCCTGAAGCTGGCTTTGGTTCTGTGAAACAGCATGGTGAGACAACCCCTTTAATCATATAGGCAGAACGTTGCCTGGAAATCAGATTCATATTTGGCAAAATTTACTTGTTTGTTGAAATAATATCTTTTATATAGAGCATGTTACATGATCCTATTGCTAAGCTTATTTATAAAAAGCCTTCACCATCTTTTTTGCTTGCGGTTTTGGCAACATCACATATGTAACAAATCACAGATTCAAAGTTACAAAATATCTAACTATACCTTACTTTACGGAACTTAATCTAGATGGTCTTATGATTCATTCCAAGATCCCTCAGCAAATTTATTTTCTTTATATCCAAGTCGTTCTGGAAGAAATACAGGAAATACAAGATGGATATTATTGTTACTTATATTTGGTTTAGGTGCATCTTAGTTAATTTCTACCAGAAATAAAGACTTCGGGCAACACGTATGAACGGGTCATTTTCATTGTTATGGCGAGAAACGCACCAAAAGTGAGCGTTCCGCCTTTTTTTTCCTTATGTATGCAAGTTTGGCACTGTGCGCCAAACTCAACACTTTGTAATGCGCCAAATATGTGGGGGCAATGCACCACATTCGTAATATTAGACACATTTATGAATGTGTGAAGGGAAAACTAGGCATATAACTGCTTGAAGAGGCAGACCTATTTAAATGTGGTCTGCCTGAGCCTGAGTAGTCGTAGTGGAGCTAGATTTACCATTAGGGCAAAAAATGTCCCTTATTTCTCAATTTTTGCTAATAAAATAATTTTAAAAAAAAAAGTAATTTAGGATAATTATCAAACTATATAACTATAATTATCAAACTACATAAAAATTATATAATATAAAATTATGTAATATCCCAAAAATATACAATTATCTCCTATAAAATGTATTTAAACTTAGGCTATGTCTACACTGCAGTGGACAAAAAACGACCTGAAAACGAATTACTAAAAACGTTCATGAAACTGAGTTTTCTGTCCACTGCCTGTCAAAAGCAGCTGAAAAAACGTCAGTTTTTTGGCGCATTTTTTGTTTTTTGAAGCGATTTTTGGAGCGTCTTTGCTCTGCTTTTTAATGTATGCACAAATTAAGCCATGGGATGTAAAGCTATGTTCACACGGCTAAGTTTGGGCCATATTTCGGTCCGTAATTACGCGCCGAAGTGCGCAAATTACGGGCTGAAAACGGCCCAGGCATTACGGTAATCCACAGTTCTCATAGAGAACTATGGATTACGTCTCCTCTCCCCGCCCGGCGAAGCCGCTGGGCGGGGAGATAATTGACATGTGAATTACTAGCGGCGTATACGCGCCGCTGGCAATTCAAGTCTATGGGTCGGCGAAGTGCCGGCCCCCTGCTCAGTCCCCCGCTCCCGCCCCGCCCCCGGTCACGCGGCGTAATTGCGGGGCGTAATTACGCCCTGCAAATACACCGTGTTAACATAGCCTAACTACACCCTACAGGTGGAGTTAACATGTTAAGTAGTCACTTCCTTTAGATCACTGTAGCCATTGTGAGCACATTGTCCTTTGTGTGCTGCTGCTGCGTGCTACTGCTTTATTAAATTTTGCACCAGATTCTTGCACCAAAATCCACAAAAACCCACATTATCTTTCCATACAGCAAGATAACTGTATTAGCGTCAAACTCTGTAAAGAAAAGGATTTTAGCGCCAAAATCCCAAAAAAGGCATTATTGCGCCAAATTCTGTAAAAAAAGTATTTTTGCACCAAAATCCGTAAAAAAACCCCCGTATTTTTGGCATCAGAAGCGAGATAACGTTATTAGCGGCAAAATCTGTAAAAAAAAATTATTTTAGTGTCAAAAAACGTAAAAAAAATGTATTTTTTTGCGCCCAAATCCATAAAAAACAAACGTTAATTATTTTAGTGCAAGTCAAAAATGAGCGCAATATAAACATTATTTCTAGCACCAACCAAATCTGTAAAAAAATTATTTTAGTGCCAAAAAACGTAAAAAATGGATTCTGGCGACAAAATCCGTAAAAAACATATTCTGGCACCAAAATCCGTAGAAAACGTATTTTCAGCATCAGTAGCAAGATAACTTTATTAGCGCCAAAATATGTTTAGAAAAGGATTTTAGCATCAAAATCTGTAAAAAAAAAAAACTGATTCTGACACCAAAATCTGTAAAAAACTTATTTTTAGCGGAAAAAATATGAGTTGCGCAAAAATCGTTAGTGGCCAAAGCATGATCATTTTATTACAAAAGGTACAGAAAAGGACACATCAGAAACTGTATGCAGATTTGATAAGATATAACCTTTGTTACACCCACTATAGGTGGGACTTGGGTCTCCTGGGAGGGTTTTCATTGAAAAATCGCGTCAAAAAACGCCACGAAAACGCGCCAAAAAACGCGCCAAAAGACGTCCAGCGCTTAACATAGACTCCTGTAGTAAATTTTCTGCCCGGCTCTGGCGTTTTTTAGAGCATGTTGCAAAATACGACCATTAAAAAAAACGAGCAGAAAAAAGCTCAGTGTAGACAGCAGGAGGGTTTTACAATAGAGTCTATGGGAGATGATTACAGTAGTTTTTTCCAGCGTTTTTAGAAAACGAAAAACGCTGAAAAAACGGACGTTTTTCTGTGCAGTGTAGACAGAGCCTATATAATCTAAATTTAGATTAAATAATATAAATGAATGAAACCAATACAACATCTACCATTAATCCCGTTCTCAATCGGGTATTTACTGAGTTAGCATAGTATTATCAGTGATTATAAACAAATCACAGCAAGCTAGAAATAAAGTAAAAGGTGTTAGAATAGCATGTCAGTGAATAGGAACTATGGTAGTGATCTTGCATGTTGCAGCACAAGTCTCAGCGAGATCTGCGGTGTGCTGGCTATTGCTGTATGTCGAATAAAGGCTGAAACACTGACCTACATTTTTCACAACACAAATTAACATACTATATAAAACTATAAAAAAAATGTTATAAGATTTTAATTATAAAAATATAAAAATGTCCACAAAATTTTAACATTAACATAATACATTGTAAATTAGAAAAGCAACTCAATGAACTGTTTTAGCAGCCATTGTTGAATTCTGGCAATCAGTTATGCATGATTGGCACATTACCAGTGCGTCAAAGTACCGCAGCGAGGCAAAAATATCCGCTAGGCGCCTCAAACCTACTGGACAATTTATGAACGCACATTCACCACTTCCATATATTCAAGTGCATTTTTCACTGAAAAAAAGCAGTGTTGAGGAGCCAAATTTCATATATGTCACCCTTTCTTCTACCCTGTTTCCCCCGAAAATAAGACAGTGTCTTATATTAATTTTTGCTCCTAAAGACGAGCTAAGACTTAGTTTTAGGGGATGTCTTATTTTTCCATTAACAAGAATTTACATTTATTATTGAACAAAAAATCAACATGTATTAATATACTGTAGTAATTTCATCACAAACATCAGCATAAGCAGTCAAACTCTGAATTGCATAAAAAAATGCAACATGTCTTATTTTCGGGGGAAGTCTTATTTTGGGGAAACGGGGTATTAACTCTGAATGCACTAAGAGTGGCATGTATGAAAACTGTTTAGGTCTAAGACTTTCTTTGTTGCCCATAGCAACCAATCAGAGCGCCCCCTCCATTTCATATAGTGCTCTGAAAAAATAAAAGGGAGTTCTGATTGGTTGCTATGGGCAACAAAGAAAGTCTTAGAACTAGACATACATGTGGCCCTAGTTGTTTGAAAATGGCTTTACTAATCAAACAAGTCCCTAAAAGGGCTGATCCGGCCTTACAAAATTTACGGTAAAGCCTCAGGATAAGCCGTCACCATTAGTCTTTTGGGGGTTTGACTACTGATCTAATATTGACTGCCTATCCTGAGGGTATATAACTGAGGGTATCTAACTGTTTAGGTCTAAAACTCACTCTTTTGCCCATAGTAACCTATGGGCAAAAAAGTGAGTTTTAGACCTAAGCAGGTTCATACATGTGACCCAAAGTATCCAGCATCTCCGTAAAAAACATAGGGTGACATCTATGTACTTTGGAGCTTACACACAGGTTCTAAATATATATAGAGACAGTATGACTAGTGTTATGCACCAAATATTTTGGTGCATAGAACATTATTCCCTATATTTACTATTTTGCCATAGGCAAACTTAAACTCTATCAGTTCTCTATCTGTAAAACACTAAAACGTAACTTTTATTATGTGTAACGCTTAACCTCTATACACACTATTTAAAAACCTGATCTCTAACCTCATCATTTAACCCTTTTTGCTTCTGAAAGAGGGAATGATTCCTTTCTATTATCAAGTCTGGTGGAACCCCACCTACTAACAGGGGAGCCTTATATCTATAGCAAAGTACTAGCTTCAGTAAGGGATCCCAAGCCAACTACTTGGGCAGTTGTCCCTAATCTCATAGACACAGAACAAATAAGGCCCCCTTGTGACATCGTCTGCAGCAGGTGACACTTGTAGACAGAGGTGAGAAATCACAATTTAAAACGTCATGCCTGACCTCGCTGACATATTTCGCCAGCTAACCTGGCTTCATCAGGGATTAGAGGTCCGACCTCTAAATTGTGATTTCTCACCTCTGTCTAGTAGTGTCACCTGCTGCAGGGGTGTCAGAAGGGGGCCTTATTTGTTCTGTGTCTATGAGATTAGGGACGACTGCCCAAGTAGTAGGCTTGGGATCCCTTACTGGAGCTAGTACTTTGCTATATATATATATATATATAAGGCTCTCCTGTTAATAGGTGGTGCTCCACCAGACTTGATGATAGAAAGGGAGTTATTCCCTCTTTCAGAAGCAAAAAGGGTTAAATGATGAGGTTAGAAATCAGGTTTTTAAATAGTGTGTATAGAGGTTAAGAGTTAGGGCTTGTTCACACGGCGTTTTGGATCCTTTTTACGGATCCGTTTTTCGCACTTGAAAAGCGCATCCGGAAAGCGGATCCGCAAAACGCAGCATTGGATACTTTATTTGGATCCGTTTTGACTGCTTTTTCAGCTGCGTTTTACGTATCCGCTTTCCGGATGCGTTTTAGAAGAGGAAGAAAAGAGAGTCTCTCTCTCTCTCTCTCTCTCTTTCATTGTTTGTGTCTGCCCCCGGCTCCCATTCATTGTTTGTTTGTGTCTGCCCCCTTCTCCCATTCATTGTTTGTTTGTGTCTGCCCCCGGCTCCTATTCATTGTTTGTGTCTGCCCACGGCTCCTATTCATTGTTTGTGTCTGCCCACGGCTCCGATTCATTGTTTGTGTCTGCCCCGGCTCCTATTCATTGTTTGTGTCTGCCCCCAGCTCCTATTCTTTGTTTGTGTCTGCCCCCGGCTCCTCCGCTGTCACCGCTGCCGCTCACCTCCTCCGCTGTCACTGCCGCCGAACACCTCCTCCGCTATCACTGCCGCCGCACACCTCCGACATCGCCCCGGCATACCTGCGCCGCCGCCGCCGCAAACCTCCGACGTCGCCCCGGCATACCTGCGCCGCCGCCGCCGCACACCTCCGACGTCGCCCCGGCATACCTGCGCCGCCGCCTCCCTCCTGTGCCGCCGCTCACCTCCGCTCCCGACGCTCACCTGCGCTCCCGCTGCCGACGCACACCTTTCCAGCGATCCCCGTCCAGCCTCCCAGTGCGCTTTTCGCATCCGCTTTCAGGATGCAAAGCGCAGCTGTTCCGTGCCCGGAGTGTGGAGCGCTTTTGGACAGGTGCCAAAAGCAGACTCCATTATCTCCTATGGGCTTTCAGTTGCGTAAAACGCAATAAGAATTGACATGTCAATTCTTAAAGCGGATGCGAAAAGCGCAGCACAGGAGAGCCCTCAAAAGCGCATCGCTGATCTCCCGTGGGAACAGCGATGCGCTTTTGCCATTCAACACAATGTTAATCACACTGACAATTGTTAGATCCGTTTTACGGATCCGCAAAACGGATCACAAAAACGCCGTGTGAACAAGCCCTTATACATAATAAAAGTTACGTTTTAGTGTTTTACAGATAGAGAACTGATAGAGTTTAAGTTTGCCTTTGGCAAAATAGTAAATATAGTGATCAAAAGTCACTCTCTGTTCTCTTGCGAGATTCCTAATTTTTTGGAGATTATGTAGAACATTATTCGGTACATTTTGTATGGCAGTTTTGCGTCAAACTTTGGCACAATCTTGGTGCATTCAAAAGTGTTGTGTCTAGTGCAGATTGCGGGAAGATTGGTCGTACAACTGTTCATTCATCTATAGAACAGCGCTACAACATTTTTTTGCTACAACATACGCAGAAAAAAATGGTGCTGGTGCGTTCATACAGATCGCCCATAGTTTCCTTTATTAGATCTGCATTAAAAACATAAATCAATGGACTGGTGAAAAAAATCGTTGAGGCATTTCAAGTGAGAGCGTCCTTACTCATATACCAGCTCCGATATATCTACAGCCCAATGGTCCACTGGGATATTCATACACCCATCTGAAATATGTGCTTGTGAATTTGAAATACACAACAATATACTGGGTGAGCAGGTGACTTTTTTTGCATCTTTTTCCAAGCTTATCCTGAGAGTATGGGCATGTCCCCACGGCAGAGGACAAATGCCGGTCGGTTTATCTGACCAGTATTTGTCCGGTTTGTGTGCCATGCACACGGCCGTGGGGGGACGGCTTTTCTCCACGATGAGCGGAGAAAAGCCTTCCGCCATCCCATTGACATGCACATATTCCGTCTGAAAACCAGACTCAAGAATGTGCATGTTCAACGTTTTTCGGGCTGCCCGTGGGCGGAAAAACCGCCGGGCGCAAAACCCATGCAGTAGGGACTGCTGCACGGGTTTTCCATAGAGCACCATTGTGCTCATGTTCGGACGGTTTTTCAGACGGTCTGAAAAACCGCAAACCATCTATAAAACCGGGCAAAAACCCGTGCCGTGGGGACATACCCTAAACCATCAATTTTATAAGGCTGGATCACCAATTTAAAAAGTGATGTCCCAGACTGAATCAATAGCAGGCAGTTTAGTGTACAATAAAAACTTATGTGATCACTTGAAGCTTTAGGTGTTGCTAAATGCTTTTTCTCTCTGTTTCTTCTGGCAGGTGTGAGAAACCCAGAAGCTGACAGTCGCCCGGCACAGGAAACAGCAACAATTTCAATGGTTTACCATGCAAAGCCAGATCCAGTGTCAGTACAAGATAAGAATTGGAGAATATCAACCACTGAATATCGTGGTTATAGTCATGGGAGCCCTCTCAATGATAATGTTACAGTCAGACTGGTGTCCTTCTTGGTTAATGTATAAAAGGAGGACTTGCTGAAGAGTGACCTCAATATTTGCACACAGAAGCAAACGCAATGCATTTAATACAGTTTTCAGTCTGTAAAACAGATCAATTTTTATATATTTTACCATTATGTTGATTAGGCATTAACTAACAATGCTGAGATCATGACAGTGTCACCTTTCAAAGTGCCTGATTCCTGCAGAATAACAGTAATGCGTAAAATTAGCCAAAATACATGTTACAAATGTACATACAGTTAACAAGCAAATGTATCAACAGATATTCAGGGGCAAATAGGACTGGCCGCTAGCTTGTCCCATGAAAGTAGAAATGTTCATATAAAACTACTCACGACACATCTCTAACATTTAATTTATATTGTTAGCAATTTTTTTTTTCACTAATTCTAATTTAAAGTTCAAATTCTACAAAGCTGCAATTTGTTCCAATGTATCAATGTTGCTAATGCTCCTTAAGCAAAAAAACAGCAGCAGCTCAAACCTCTATAAGGGCATGTCCACACTGCACGGGTTTTCGGCCGGTTTTTCAGCCGGTTTGCGGTTTTTCAGACCGCCTGAAAAACCGGCCGAAAATGAGCATAATTGTGCTCTATGGAAAACCTGTGCAGCAGTCCCCCATGCACGGGTTTTCCGCCCGGCGGTTTTGTCGCCGGCGGACCGGCGACAAAACATTGAACATGCACAATCTTCCGCCCGGTTTCCGGACGGAACATGTGCATCTCAATGGGAGGGGGGATTCTTCTCTGTTCATCGCGGAGAAAAGCCGTCCCCCCCCGTGGCCATGGGGACGGCCGCAAAACAGGACAAATACCGGCCGGCAAACCGGCCGGTATTTGTCCTGTGCCGTGTGAACGGCCCCTTATTCTCCAGCTCTGGGCTAAAAGCTCTATACCGATACATTGGAACAAATTGCAGCTCTGTGACTATGCAGGGATATATCCACATAGCTGATTTGAACAAAGAAAATTTCAGTACTGATTCAGCATGGATTTTAGACATGGATTTTCAAGTAAAGACGTGGATTTGATGATGAATTTAAAGAAGTGAGTTCCTCACCTAACAGGCTGATACTCCCCTCTTGAGGTTTGAAAAAGGGGTGTTGTGTTTCTGTGTTTAAAAAAACAAGTACCTCCTCTGTGATGTCATCACTCCGCCTCCCATGCACGTTCCTGATACATCTCTGTAACTTGAGCAAACATGTTATTTAGCTAATCCACAGGGGATAACTGTATTGTGCACAAGTTTCTCCCTCTTATCTGCTCAGGAGAGAAGATAAGCTCCGAGCAGGCAGCCTCTTTCATTTGTTCATGAACTGCTGCAAGGGGAGAGGAGGGCTGAGCAGGGAGCGTTGCATTTTTTACTCAGAAAATTTACATTACAACCAGTGGATGCTCTATACAAAAGACACAGTATCTTTTCTCCCCAGTCCCTTCAAAGCTTGTTCATGTTCCCTGCCATCAACTATGAAGTGCAAGCAATGCAAGTGCGGCCAGATCAGTTCCTGTCAGCTCCTGGTCATGTCTAATGTAAACATTCAGGAAACTAAAAGCATGTAAGGAAGACTGTAGCTCTCAGAGGCTTCACTTTTTTTAATGACATATATTTAGAAAAGTGATTAAAATACCCATTTTGGAGGATCCCACGTCAACATTAGATTGTGGCAAAGATTTTCATTGTGGATCTTTTATGGGTAGATCCAGCGTTCATTCAGTGCTGAATCTACTTTAAAAAATGACATGATGTTTTTTTCCATTTAAAACCATAGGTTGTGGATTTCAGTCAGATTTGCACTTTGAATCAGTCAGATGACCAAATCAGCTATGTGAACACACCCTCAGTCAAGATGTGGTTTATGATTTTACAAAAATGTTTCTATTCAATGACAAGAAGCAGACAAGTGCTCATTCACACTTTTGTATATTAGATTTCTATTAGTTCTGTTTTCTTATTAAAAAAGAATTTTTTTTTTACCAATACATTTAAATGACTTTATTCACATTTCTGTTTTACATACTTGCCTTTATTCAGGTGTTCTTTGTTTTTAATACGCAGTACATTCCAAAAGATATGCATTGGAAGTTTCTTTAACCCATAGAAGTCAAGGGGTTGCATTTAAAAATGCATGATTTTTTTGTATAGGTCACATGTGTCAGTTTTACATCCATATCTTTCTTTAGTAGATAAAGATTTTATCTATTGCTAGTATACACAGGTTTCACTAGTTTACTGATCACCTCTCCCTGCTCTCTCTTATCATTCATTACTTTACGCTGCTGTCAGTCAGTCAGTACGACCATGTTAAGTCAATCACAATCTTTGCTGAGACTTCAAGAGGACCTATCACCTCCAGGGAAACCTCATGAAGTAACAGGAGACCTGAATACAAACACTTTCTCAAATATGCTTTATTAGAAAAATCAAAGCATTAAATCTGCAATTCAATTTTTAAATAAAGCGATGGCCCTTTAATACAGCTCTGAAGTCAGGCCAAGTGGGCACATGACAGCTTGATGAATCACTATGTTGACAGTTGTGTCAAAGTAACTGCTTCTGTGCTAGAAGAGTCCACTATGAAAGGGGGAGCCAGGAAGTCTACATCATGAGCACACTGATAAACTCTGGGCTGCTATTTCTGTGCTGGATGTAACACTTGCAGCAGTGTAATGTAGATTCCTGTAAACCCTGACACACTATGTCCTCAGTGTGCTGTGCCTACTGCACTGTATGTAGTGAGGGACTCAGATTACCCTATGTCCTCAGTTCCCCCTGCCCAGTTGATATCTCTCAAAAGAATTAATCCTGCTACATAAAGAGATCTGCCTAAGAAACTGAAAGTAAAATCTAAAATGTATTGGAAAAAAGTCTTATCATTTCATCTACTATTATATTTTGTGTGTTTGTGTGGAGGTGATAGGTGCTCTTTAAGAACAGAAGCTATATTCAACTAAGGTAATGACAAGTTTTAAGCCTTAGAGCTCTGTAGCCTTTTACATGGCTGTTTACAAACTTCCAGCAGTCATGTCATTCTAATAGAATCAGCTAGGAACGGCAGAGCTGATATAGAACCACCCACAGCCTGTGGCTTTGTGAAACAGAATGGTGAGACAAACCCTTTAATTCTTTAACAAACGAAAAAACTGAAAAATATGGAATTAAAAAACTGACAAATTATAACAAAATATGGACCAAAAAGAAATAGAATGCGGAACCAAAAACTAAATAAACTGTAAAAACAACTGCCGGTAAAATGTTTTCATATTTAATCCATATTCTAATACAGAAGTGTGAAAGAGGCCTTACACAAGCTTTCATTATACATTACCATATATCCACCTGTAAACATTATTTGACAGTTTACAGATACAATAAATACACATACATCGTCTTATAGAGATCCTGAGTAACATTAAGTATTATCATTATTGTGCTGGTTGCTATTGGAAACAGTCAACAACTCTTGTTGTCAGACACTGCCCTGAATTCCTACAACACACTGAAACACTTTATCTTCCCTACATTTGCGGAGTGAGCACTGAATAGAAATAGAGCAGTAATGACTGAAATTTATAAAATTATGAGTGTAACGCTAATGTAGATAAATATATCTAAACTGTAAAATTATGTTTTTTCAAATGGTGGACGTGCACATTTTTGTTTTGTTACCAGGATCTACTTCTTTACAGTAAATTAGACCAAGTTTCATAAGGATGTATTGTCTTCCCCAGAACATAATGGTTTGTGATTTCAAATGACACAAGCTTTGTACATTTACACAGTCCTATGTAGTATTTTCCTGAATTTAGCTTAGTTTTCCCATTATCATAAGTGATGGCATATGCCATCTTATCTATTGGGCACACTAGACAGTTCCCCAGGGGCCCCACAAACAATTAGACCCCAGATGCTGACCACATGTCCCAGGAATACATAGCACATGACCTGGATCCCTCGTTCAGAGTTGCTTATTTAACTATTTGTGTGTTCTTAGGAAAAGCAAACAGTTAAAAACCATGGTGAAGCAGGGAGCCATTAACTCGATGCCTTGCTCAATAGGCTTTTAGGCTGCAGGCTACCTACAAGACATTAGTGGGGTGTCCCAATGTAGATGGCATGATGATATGGATGTGCTTGGGGCGGTTAAAGACATGGCCTCGTGTGGTGTCACGTTTGGATGTGGTTAGAGACATGGCCTGGTGTGATTTATTTGGGCAGGGCCCACTTCACTGCTATGTCCAGGAGCCCAAATCACTGTTAAAAAGGCTCTTCTGATCGGTCCTACTGCTAGTAAGCCAACCAATCATCAGAGACATGAAGCAGTAGCACTGGTTAAGTCCTGATGCTCCTTCACTGATTTTCCTGCATATTGCCGTTGCAGTCCACATACCATGCAGGGAGCAATCACATCCCCATTCATTTTTCCCCTAAAAGCAGGGCTAGTGTGTCTTCTACTGTGAATGTACCTTTTTCCCACTTTACGGCTGTCAGTAAGGGTGTATGGACCAAGCCTTTAACCCTTTAGATGCCATGGCAAATGCAACTGCAGTATCTAAGTGGTTGAAAAACAATGCTGTGCACTATTCCACTGTCCGATCGTCCCAACTGACAAGACTGCAGGGTGCAGATCAGTTGTTATGGCAGTCAGGAGCCAAATTAGTTTTGGGGCACAGCATTGTACTCTAAGCTTTGCCCATTTTCAGCAAAACCAGGCCTTTTATCAAGGCCGTTACCCTTTTGTCAGATGAGTCGCAGAAGTGTTTAAAAACTCTCTAAAACACATGATAAGTGTGGTATAAAGCATGTATGCCAGTAATTTTGCTGCAAATTGTGCTAGAATTCTGGTGCAACTTCAGTAAGAAATGTGCCCAACTGCATTTTTTCCAAAAACGTTACGTGTGACACCAGCCTTTGGAAGGATTATTGTTCTTCCCTCACTTCAAATCCTGTTTTGGGGTAAAAAAAAAAAACCAAACTATGTATGTCCCCATACACTTCAGATAGCTGTCTTATGCGCCTTGACTTTTCGGACATTAGGAAAGCTACATTCCCAGGCTGGTAGAGGCTTACAGTATGTCCTACTGTAACAAAGGATCAGTCATGTTAAAATCCAATGTGCTTCATCACTCTTTCCCTTGACACCTGCTGTAAAGGGATAGTCAAAGCAACCCTCAAACATGTTAGATAGTTGAAAGGTGGCACAAAAATTGACAAGTTCTGACAGCTACCCTTTAGTGGGCAATTGGGCACCTTTAGTCTTCCTGTGGTATCTTCTAACCTAGGTTAAAGGGGTTTTCTCACTACAATGATTAACTTTTAATAGTAGTAAAAGGTAATTGCAGACTTTTTCGACATACTTGCTTTGTTCGTTTTTCCTGGGTCAGGAGATAAAGAAAATTGTATTTCCTCTTAGAGCACTCAAGCTTCTCTGATTACAACCATCTCTCCCCACCGCTCCCTGCTCTCTCTTATCTCTCATCACTTTAAGCTGACATCACTCTGACCATGGTGAGTCACTTCCTGCAGAGTCTTATCTCTAGTAACTTTGTAAGAATCTCTTTTAGCTAAGTCAACTTTAGAGCCCTA
>JAODAL010039841.1:0-37566 GCA_025379985.1 Phyllomedusa bahiana
GAATATTCTCAGCGGTTTGGGCTCATGCTGCTTCCAGGACAGGAATAAATGCCCAGTTCAAGTAAAATGATGGTTCAAATCATACTGCCTTCTGGCACTTTTTAATTTGTGGATCATGCAGGTTTAAGGGTCAGGCTGTGGTACAAGACAGGGATAGTGAATGGTGTGTGTTTTTTCTGTGACTTTTATAACCTAAGTGTGTTGCCTAAGATGTAGATCGTATCCATTTGACTGTTGTGGATGTTAATTCCAGCTTCTCCGGCCGTGTTTGGGTGTACGAATGAAGGTGTTGTTTCTCTCCCATAGACTTTAATGGTCATCGCTCATAATCGACTGCTCACTATCGAACAACCTCATCGATGATGGCCGACTATCGACTATCGCCCGCTGTCGATAGCGAACGCATTCCCTCACCACGTGTCTATTATCATGCCGATATCCGATATCCGATAGTCGATAACAGATTATCGCCGATGACCATTAAAGTCTATGGGAGAGGAACAACAGCTTCATTCTTACACCCAAACAGGGCTGGAGAAGCTGGAATTAACTTCCACAACAGTAAACTGTATACGTGCTACATCTTAGGCAAGACAATTAGGTTATAAAAGTCGCAGAAAAAAGTCACAGACCATTTACTATCCCTGTCCTGTACCACAGCATGACCCTTATACCTGCATCACCCACAAATTAAAAAGTGCCAGAAGGCAGTATTATTTGAACCATCATTTTACTTGAGCTGGACATAGACTATCCCTATCCTGGAACGCAGCATGACCCTCAAACCTGCATGACCCACAGATTAAAAAGTGCCAGAAAAAGGAGTCTTTGAACCACCATTTTAGTTGAACTGGACATTGACTATGCCTGTCCTGGACCGCAGCATGACCATTAAATCTACATGACCCACAGATTAAAAAGTGCCGGAAAAAGGAGTCAATAAGAGTATTTAAATGTTATATGGATTAATATGGCGGCCTTCGCACCACTGACTACAGGCGCAATTTACTATCAAATATGTATAAAACAATATGCGTACAACTGAGCTCTTTGTGGCAAACAGATGCATGGACTGCAATAAAACTATTTAAAAGTTATAGGGATAAGTTATGCTGGTTTTTGGGAACACTGACACGCAGTGATTGCAATAGAACTGAAAACACAGGGACAATTTCAACTCCTATCAAAGGTCTGCTGGCCAAAAAAGTGGTAGAAAACAATTCTTTTTCAATTGAAGATCACAGAACACACTGAGCTGCAAAATATCTTCCTTTCAAATGCCTCTCCTCCTGCTGCCGCCCCCCCTCTCCCCCGCACATATCAGTAGATATCCTTAAAACTTTCTCTAACTAAATAAGAAGTGAAATTCTCTAATCTTACTCTATTCTAAGCTGTAGGTAGATGGATGGTTTCTTGTATTAGAAGAGACTATCAGAGCTGTTAGAACAGCTATTGGTTTAAACGCAGACAGACACGTCCTGCTGTTAAGTGGCATAGACAGAGTATGAGTTCAAACAGGAAATGCAGTTGCATAGATAAAACGAAGTCACGTGATTTTTGCAGCCAATGAGATCCATACACTGCAAAGTGGTGACGTTGTACATCCTCCTCACCTCCTCTATCCTCGGAGCTGATTGTCTGGCCGCCAAAATGACAGGAAATGGTGAAAATGGCACGATAGTAATAGATTATCTGTAAGATTGTCAACTAAACTATCGCGTGATCGGATATTTCCGATAAGCTTAAAAACCGTGCCGATTTCAACCTTTGCTGATAATATCACTCATCCCTACTCTGCACCCCTTACAGTTTCACCCCTGTTTTAAACAATTGCATACTATCTATCTGTAACAGTGAGGAACTAATGGCAGATTAAGGCCCACATGGGTGTGTGCTCTTTGGACTGGGCTTTAGCAGAAGGTAGCTTCATAGCATTTAGTACTTTCCCATTTAAATAATTATGCAAAAGCACTTTTCATAGTGTCTAGAGCAGCTACCTAGAACCACTGTAATATAACCACACTTTGGGTGGTAACTCCACTCATCTGCTTTGAGGCAAATACAAAGATCACAGACAATGATAACAGTGGAAAATTCCTTAAACAAATAAAAGTAAATTATTTCAATCAATTAGAATTCTTTTAATGGCATTCTGGTATGTATAATGATGCTGGAAAATTTGTGAACCCTTCAGAACTGTATACATTTCTGCAAATATTCGACCTAAAAATACATCAGATTTTCACACAAGTCTGAAAAGTAGATAAAAATGTAGAGGTAGACCCTGCAGTTAGGAGTTTGGACACCAGTTTTAATATTCTGGCGTTAAATGCGGCAAAAGTGATTAGTCCACCTAACTTCCCGATGTATGGAGTGTTGCATGGACATGTTTGGCGCATTGTGCACCTTGCCCAACACTTTGTAATGTGCCAACAATGTCGGGGCGTTAGCACCACATCCGTACTATTAGACACATTTATGAATGTGGCTCGCAAAACTAGGCGCATTACTGCTCTGACATGCAGACCTATTTCAATGTGGTCTGCATGAGCCTGAGTTGTCGCAAAAGAACTAGATTTGCCATTAGGGCAAAAAAAATGTCCCTTATGTCTCAACTTATATCAGTAAAATAATAAAAAGTAATTTATGATAATTACCAAACTATATAAAATTAAATTATATAATATCTTAAAAATATAAAATGATCTCCTATAAAATGTATTTAAGATTTATACTGTATAATCTAAAATGAATTTAAAATTAAATATAAATTAATTAAACCAATACAGCATCTACCATAAATCCCATTCTCACTCATGTATTTACGAAGCGTAGTATTATCAGTGATTACAAACACATTAACAGGCTACAAACATGCCAGTGAATAGAAACTATGGTAGTCATCGTACATGTTGCACCACAATTCTCAGCAAAACCTGTGGTGTGCCGGCTATTACTGTATGTCAAATTCTCATATTTTGCGCATTACTAATGCACCAAAGTTCCGCAATGCACCAAACACATGCGCTAGGCTCGTCAAACTTTAGGGGACATTTATGAGCGCACCTTCACCACTTTCATATATTCAGGTGCATTTTAGTAGGTAAAAAAAGATTTTAAAAAATTGTGTTGATGCGCCAGGTTTCATACATGTCACCCTAAGAGTGACCAGAGCTAGGAAACACCAAGGAAGGAGATGGTTTTCTGAAAGCACGGAAGGTGGAGTCAGTGAGTGTGTTCCTGTGAGAGTGCAGAGGCAGTAGTGCAGTGTTACGACAGTAGGGAGACCCTCTCTTTGTAAACATAGCCATGTTGATCATCTCACTTTCCCACAGTGCAGCCTAACTGGAGAGCCTGTGAACTGGAAAGCCGATTGGAGAGATGATATATAAAGTAGAGATGATTCCACACCTCAAAGATCTAGGTTTGGGTGCTTAATGGGAGAGCCCAGACTGCATTTGAGGATACAGACATGTGAAGTGTGGATGGAAAAGAAGACTTGCAATCCACAGGCTAGCTGCCAAAGTATGTGTCACAAGTTCAGAGACTGCAGTGACAGTCTCCCAGCAGACCCAAGTTAAAAGCACCAAAAGTAAAAGTGTGGTTTATATTCAACTGTTAAATAAAGAAACTGCTTTTAATTGCCCGGTTGTGGCCTACCTTCTCTGCTTGCCAATATTACACATGGCATAGTTGGCAGGATGGAGACTGTCATGGCAAGTCCAGAAGAGGGAGTAAGCAGAGCCAAAACATCAACGTGCATTCTGGTGGGTGCCTTGCTTAATCACCATCCCAGTTTGATGGCAATAATCTGTTGTTGGATGACTGGAAGGAGAGGCTGGAAGGGGCAGTCGCTGTGCAATGTGGTGCTACACTTGAAAGCAGAGTTAGAATTAAGCACTCTGGAAGGGGAGTCTCGGAAGACAGCAATACTAAAACCAACTTGTCAGAGGGAAGGATATAAGCAGATTCTTAATTTCTTAATCTGCTAGAAGGTGTATATGGGGATGTGTTGTCAGAGGCTGTATTGTGGAAGTGATTCTTTCCCAAGCCTGAGAGAAATAAACCATGTCCCAGTATGCTCATGCCCTCCAAGAGTTGATGGCGATCCTGCAGAGGAAGAAGAGGAATGCCTGATCTCCTTTACCAAGGTTGAGATACTGCTGAGAGACCAATTCCTGCTTGGTCTAAGGAGAAAACCACTGATAAGAACACTGCGAGAGTGGATCAAGCTGAACCCTCATCTGACCCTTCACAAGATTCTGAAAGAGACCATTACATTATAAGGAAGAGCAGGTAGAGGTCCACTTAGAGACATTGATTTGGGTGGTCTCGCTGGTCAGTGAAACAACATTAGAGGTTCTGCTGCATTTGCTTAGATAAATGAGAGTTTGCTTAAACAAGTGGAGCAGCGGGTGGTCACCACAACAAACCCGACCAGCCTTGACTTGGTTTCTGACAACACCTGGGCTATGCCCTGTCGGGAAACCCTAAGGTGTTGATAGTGCAGTAGGGACGGGCATATGGCCAGACACCATCAGAGGTCTGGCCCAAGAAGAGGGAGTTCCTGGACTTTAAACTAGAGGGGCACACTGCAGGGATTGGGACTGATTCTTATCCCATAGTTTGAGTATTGTAGGGGAAAGCCCCATTGTTGATGTAAGAATTAGTGGGATAAAATTAAAAGGACTGATAGATACAGGGTCACAAGTGACATTACTGGGAAGGGAGATTTATCTAAAGTACTTCTTGAGTATGGTGTATGCTGAAAGTGCAGCACGGGTGCGGTTGAGAGCAGCTAACAATCAACCAGTCAACAACCTAGATGTTACGTATGTGGATTTTGAACTGTGGGGTCACGTTTTAAAAGGGCAGGGAGTAGTGATGCAAGGTGGTATGGATCCCAGAGTTTCATTAATAGTGGGCATGAACGCGACGCGGGAGTTAGGGTGATGGCTGTGCTGCGATGACAACCAGTAAGAAACCCCCAGAAGAGGCAAGTCTTGCAATCCAATGACTGTGGAAGACTCTCAGTAGAGGGAAAAGTCAGTTGAACCCAGGAAAATGAGGGAGACTGCAAACAGTACTGCTAATGTATATAACCCCATTTTCCCAGCACAAGGCAAAATTCGGACAAACAATCATACTTCAACACATTATTCCCACCTGAATCAT
Source organism: Phyllomedusa bahiana (assembly GCA_025379985.1). NCBI lineage: Eukaryota > Metazoa > Chordata > Amphibia > Anura > Hylidae > Phyllomedusa > Phyllomedusa bahiana. The sequence continues at coordinate 5,176 of JAODAL010039841.1, forward strand.
TCCTCCAGTCAGGCAATGTTATCGGCTTATTCCTTCTGCCATCTTTCAAGAAGTAAATACCATGCAGGAACAGCAGGTCTTTTGCCCAAGCCAGAGTCCTTGGGCCTCGCACATCATATTGGTAACCTTTAGGTTATGTATAGACTACTGATGGTTGAATGCGTGTACCATCCAAGATGCCTATCCAATACCAGAGGAATCTCTGACAGTCTTGGGCCAGGCCCAATGTTTTTCCACTTTGGATCTCACCAGTGGGTACTGGCAAGTGCCCATTGCTAAGGCTATGTTCACAAGGCTTATTTGCGGGGCATAATTACGCCCCGCAATTACGCCATATGGACGGGGGTTGGGCGGGGGCGGGAGCGGGGGGGCCAGCACCTCGCCGGCCCATAGATTATCATTACTAGCGGCGCGTATATGCCGCTAGTAAATGACATGTCACTTATCTCCCCCCCGCGGCGGATTCGCCAAGCGTAGAGAGGAGACGTAATCCATAGTTCTCTATGAGAACTGTGGATTACCGTAATGACTGGGACGTATTCCAGCCGTAATTCGCAAAGTACGGACTGAATTACGAACTGAAATACGTCCCATTTTAAGCCGTGTGAACATAGCCTAAGAAGGATCAGGAGGAGACTGCCTTTGTTATACCAATGGGCTTGTTGGACACTACAGGGGACATGTCTGAAAACTGTCTTGATCTAAGACTTTTCTTGTTGCCCATAGCAACCAATCAGCGTTCCCCTTTCATCTCATATAGAGCTCTGAACGAATGAAAGGGGAATCCTGATCGGTTGCTATGGGCAACAAGAAAAGTCTTAGACCAAGACAGTTTTCAGACATGTCCGCTTAACAGTCAGCAGAGCAGAGAGACACCAAGGAAGGGGGAGGGTCTCCGGAGAGGGGAATGAAGAGTCAGTTAGTGTGTCCCTGTGAAAGAGAGCAGAAGCAGTTGTGCAACAGTAGGTAGACCCCCTGTTTGTAAACACAGTCATGTTGATTGTCTCATTTCCCCACGGTGCAGCTTAACCGGAGAACTTATACATCGGGAAACCAATTGGAGGACCCAGACACATGGATACAGAGTGTGGTCAGAGAGAGAGACTCCAGTCCCATGGGCTAGCTGATGAAGTATGCGTCAGAAGGTCAGAGTCTGCAATGACTGGATCCTGGCTGACCCCAGTTACAGGCGCCAAAAGTAAAAATGTGGTTTACATTCCTGTAAAAAATAACCGTTGTTAATTCCCCAGTTGCAGCCTACCTTCTCTGCTTGGCGGCATTTCAAAAAGCACTAATTCAAAAAATGAGCCAAAACATTAGACTTATGAATATAAAACTCGAACATGTAGTGTGGCAACAGTTGGTTGCTTTCAGTCATCTGGGGGTAAAATTTGGCTATTGAAGGAAAACATACAGGTAGACTTAGGAAGATGTCAAAATGGCGTGGTAAAAAACTAAAAGCAATAGGCTTTGAAAATACAAAATGGACAACAATACAAAAAAAAACCAATTTGGTGAATTTAGGCTTTAATGTTTTTAGAGAAGTTAGGTCTGCATGAAATTTTGCAACTTTTATAAGCCAGAAAAGTAGCATACTTGCCATGATAAATTTCCCCGCATGGCAAAAACTGTGAAGGAGGCCTTGAAATCTAAATGTAAGCACAGAATCTTGGCAGCTTCATCTTGAAACAATAACTCTCTCATCAAGCTTTTCAAATCAGTTAAACATCTATATAAAACATGTTAAAAACCAAAAGCCTTCCAGACACCGCAAGAGACTGTGTGACACACCCTTTCAATATAAAATGTAGAGTTGTCTTCTAACTGCCTATTCAGATTTACTTTTCGTTTGTTTTGGCCAAGACTTCCTTTCCTTTATTCCCAGATGAATCATAATTATCATGTATTTTAACCTTTGAGGTTGTAAATTATCTTTTTCTTTCAGTAGTAAATTCCATAGGATGACAGTAAAATATATATCCACATTAATGTTTATTGGGATTTTGCCAGTGTTTTTTTCTATGTTTATTTTATGATACAGCAATACAAAAAGGAGCAAACGCGAATCTGAAAATTAAAGCTGTTTCAGTGCAATAAAGTATTTATAAGCTCTGCTTTTTATGAAAATTGTAACTGATAGATGTCTCGGAAATGACTTGCAATGTACAGTGTTTAAAACCGATTATAAAAATGATAGGTTTCTTCTAATCTTATTAGTCATACAACTTCAAATACAAAAGTATTCTGGGATTTGAGAAGTATAGTGGGAGTTAATAAAAAAGTCTACTGTGCTTTGAAGGTGAAATCTTTACGAGTTCAAGGACATCTCATAGAGATACAACAATGTGTAAGTTTGCTTATTTGGAAAGGCTTAAAGGGGTTGATTCACTAAATTGATTCATCTTACCTCAGTCCTTATAGGTATTCTGTGGCAGTTGCTGATAGCAATGATAGAACATACCGGGTGCAAGTTGATATATAGATATCGCCCCACTCCCACTTCTCCCCCAGAGTGTTTCAAGTATATAGAATGGATATGGTGTTTCATTAAGTGGCAGTGGTTTTGGATTGTGTTTTTATTTTTATACTTGACTTTCAGACAGCAGTTTGATACAGTGATCCAATAATCGTAATTTAAGTAATTTTGGTTTAAGAGATAGTATTAAAAGTAAAATTTTAACTTGTTTAGAGAAAAGAAGAGAAGTTTTTTGCTTTTGTCGATTTGTAGATTTTTTGTTGTGGTACAATAGGTAAATATTACTGTGTGGGGGCATTACTTTAATGGACTATTGTTGCTAATATTATTTTTGTGAAGAGGAACTAAGGAAAGAACTATCACTGTAGAGTGGGATTATTACTGTGTGGAGGCACTAATAGTTTCCAGAGAAGGAAAAGGGAGATATTCCTGTGGGGCAGAAAAGAGGGAATTAGTAGTATGTGAGGACCTTGACAGGGGCATAGGAGTAGCAGTAGTATAGGGAGTTTGCATGAAGAGACATGTCATGGCTGAATAAGAAGTGGTCATAGCAGATAGAGAAGAAAAGGACAAGGAATGACCACATTCAGAACAGATGTCACTGGATGTAACTATACAGTATTTTCTCTTCAATACTAATATTTGGCAATTATTTTGTGATGACATTATTTAGAGAGTCGTGGGGTGTGGACCAATGCATATGTTTTGGGGTGTGTGCGGTCCTTGAAGACTTTACCAATGCATCTGTGTGTAAACTTATCCTAGTGTTAATTAAACATCCCTCATATGTGTATATTATCCTTTTGGAATATGAACGCATCATGAGGAAGCACTGTGCAAATGGTGTCGTACAACTGCATTGCATGAAGAGCAGTTGTTGAACCTAATGATATGCAAGTGGCACGATAAATGTCTAAACAACTTTAATTCCTCCTCCATGGAGAAATAAATTTGTCTACTTGCTAACCATAATTAATGGAAATTCTGCAAATTCTATATGAACAGATGATTTAAACCATTTATATCACTGCAAACAATAATCCCTGTTAAAACATAACTTTACTAAATTATCTAAAATTGTATAATCTAGACCCCTATAAATTACCACTACATACCTAGATGATACAGCATACTGTGTACTATCCGTCAGTGGAGTAATCGCCCCGATAAAGGACGGCTCCGCTTTTATGACAGATAATATCACTATATACGTGTATACAAAAACAACAATTGGTTTTGCACATGGAAAAACTTTGTTTGAAAAAACAAATGCACACTGGTGTGGCAGCAATTCATATAGACATTTCAAATTCAAAAAACTGTGGCACATTATGGACTAAGGAAACCGTCAAATGGGACATAGGAAATTTGGAAAAGCATTACTGCTAACTAGGATACATGAAAAAAAATGAGGTTCTCAGTTCACACTCTTGGCCAAAAATGCTTAAGCCCACCTCCCAATCATCAAGGGGACCTCAGTGCAGGTGGGTCCTACGCTATTGTTACCTCTATTGGTCCTTTCAGACCTGCATACTTTAGGGAGCGAAGATACCTGCTCAAAGAACACTGCACTGATTAAAACCTGGGGAAGTGGGTGGATGCAAACACCAAATGGAGACTACCACCCTCCCTACATATAATCAAAACAACAATTGTGTTTTGCACATGGAAAAACTTTGTTTGAAAAAACAAATGCACACTGCGTGTGGCAGCAATTCATATAGACATTTCAAATTCAAAAAACAGTGGCACATTTATGGACTAAGGAAACCGTCAATGGGACATAGGAAATTTGGAAAAAGCATAACTGCTAACTAGGATACATGAAAAAAATGAGGTTCTTCAGTTCACCACTTTTGGCCAAAAATGCCTTAAGCCACCTCCCAATCATCAAGGGGACCCTCAATGCAGGTGGGTCCTACGCTATTGTTACCTCTATGGGTCCTGTTCAGACCTGCAATACTTTAGGGAGCGAAGATACCTGCTTCAAAGAACACTGCACTGATTTAAAACCTGGGGAAGTGGGTGGGATGCAAACACCAAAATGGAGACTACCACTCCTCCCTACATATGTGAACTGAGAACCTCAATTTTTTTCATGTATCCTAGTTAGCAGTAATGCTTTTTCCAAATTTCCTATGTCCCATTTGACGGTTTCCTTAGTCCATAATGTGCCACTGTTTTTGAATTTGAAATGTCTATATGAATTGCTGCCACACCAGTGTGCATTTGTTTTTTCAAACAAATTTTTTCCATGTGCAAAAACCAATTGTTGTTTTTGATTTATGTAGGGAGGAGTGGTAGTCTCCATTTTGGTGTTTGCATCCCACCACTTTCCCCAGGTTTTTAAATCAGTGCAGTGTTCTTTGAAGCAGGTATCTTCGCTCCCTAAAGTATGCAGGTCTGAACAGGACCCAATAGAGGTAACAATAGCGTAGGACCCACCTGCACTTGAGGTCCCCTTGATGATTGGGAGGTGGGCTTTAAGCATTTTTGGCCAAAAAGTGTGAACTGAGAACCTCAATTTTTTTCATGTATCCTAGTTAGCAGTAATGCTTTTTCCAAATTTCCTAAGTCCCATTTGACGGTTTCCTTAGTCCATAATGTGCCACTGTTTTTTGAATTTGAAATGTCTATATGAATTGCTGCCCCACCAGTGTGCATTTGTTTTTTCAAACAAAGTTTTTCCATGTGCAAAACCAATTGTTGTTTTTGATTATATGTAGGGAGAGTGGTAGTCTCCATTTGGTGTTTGCATCCCACCCACTTCCCCAGGTTTTAAATCAGTGCATGTTCTTTGAAGCAGGTATCTTCGCTCCCTAAAGTATGCAGGTCTGAACAGGACCCAATAAGGTAACAATAGCGTAGGACCCACCTGCACTTGGGTCCCCTTGATGATTGGAGGTGGGCTTAAGCATTTTTTGCAAAAAGTGTGAAATGAGAAACGCAATTTTTTTTCATGTATCCTAGTTAGCAGTAATGCTTTTTCCAAATTTCCTATGTCCCATTTGACGGTTTCCTTAGTCCATAATGTGCCACAGTTTTTTGAATTTGAAATGACTATATACGTGTATAAACACCTTAAATCCCAGCTATCCCGACGCGTTTCCCCCGTGCAGTTTTAGGGTTCATCAGGGGATTCAAAAAACTCTCGCTGTGGAAAAAGAGTACGCTATATACAACGATATACAACCTTTTTTTAAATTACATTTACTTCCTATTTTAATTCAAAAAGGGAGACTGAAAATTAGCTTAGAGGCTGCAGGTATAAGTATGATACTCCCCGCAGCTCCTTTGGTTTTCCCCTGGCCCCCGGGATAAGGGGGAAAACAGAAAAAATTTGGTCTCTGTTTCCCCTTTAAAAACCCTCTAATACCCCTCAAATTTTATAACGGACGGGCCCAAAAATTGTTTCCAAATGGGGTATATTCCTATTTTAATCCCTTTAATTGCCGGGTTCCTTTGAAGGTTGTTTTAAACCCGGCTTTTCCCGGATTTTTAAAATGCGCTTTGTCCGGAAGAAAAAAGTTAGTGATTTTTCAGGGACAAAAGATTTACATCTATTTGTGGGGTAAGGCTCAAGGGGCATTTTTTTTTTTAAAATTTAAAAGGACGATATTGAATGCCAAAAAATTGGGTGTTACGACACAGGATCTAAGGGAAATAGGGTTAACGGGGGTTTTTGCCCCCTTATGGAGGAGGAAGAAATGAAGAGGGAAAAAACAAAATTTGAAACTTAAAAGTAGGGGGAATTTGCCCCCGAATCATTTGGGGGACACACGGAAATTGTTTCTTTTTTTTGCAAAATTTCTAAAAAGAACTCCGTGTTTGGGGTTTTGAGCAGGGGTTACCATTCCAAAATTTAAAATTCATTTAGGGGAGGAATTAAAAAGCATTTGTCGGCACGGGAACGGGTTTAAGTCTATAATTATTAAACCCCCCGGGAAAAGGGGGGGGAAAATTTTGTTTTATTAAAATTCATGAATTTTATAAACAAATGTGTAACGATCTTCTCAAGGAAAAAAGGCTTTAAATAACTTTTACCTTCAGACCCAACAACAACCCTTTATTTGGAATTAGAAAAGTTTATTTTGGGGAAAGGGCTTAGAGACAGGCCTGATTTTTCCAAAACCACAGTTTTTAAAATTTCATAAAGCCCTCAAATTTCCCCAAATACCTACATTCTCCGGACCCCAAAGATCCAAAAGGGGTTATACCCCGCTAAAAGGTTGGGCCCCAATAGTGGGGGGGTGTAGATCAATAACGCAAAATTTTGGGATCTATTAGATAACATCTTGCAAAATTTTTGAAACCACACTTCCTTTTTACAAAAGAGACACTTCTGATCTTCTGCGAAAATTTGGGCGGGATTACATTGGCAAAGAATTTTTTTAACTTTTTGGGGCTCAAAAATTTGTAGAAAGTTTATATAGTAATATCCCACTTTAAAATGGAAACCGGGCGTAGAATATTTTTTGTCTACAAGAAGTAAAAGAAAATTTTCGGGCCCTCATAATGCATTTGCCCTTCAAATTACTTGTTTTTGTGCTAAAAACATAATTTTTTTTGTCTTTTGAAACAAGACCTTCCAAATTCGGGGGGGCACCGCAAGGGGAGCCCTTGCGCTCCCACATATGAAAATCTGTTCCTGGGGGGTTGGGGGGGCCACCCTGGTCCCCCAACTAGGAGTTGTTTAATGGCCCCCAAAATTTTTCCCTGGGGGGGGTTTCCAATTGATGACATCTTTCATCCTAGGGGAAAGGCACGAGGTGTAACTTTGAGGAGTTTTTTTTGAAACAATTTAACAAAAACAAAAAGGGGTATCCCTTTCACATTTGAAATGCAGGAAAGATGTTTACCCTTCTTGGATGTCCTCACATTAAAGTTTCCCAAAGGGTAATATCCTACAGATATTTTATGGGAAAACCCTAGGGGCAACTAACACCCCCTTGTTACTTTGGGAAAGCACCATCCTTTTGCCTTGTGGGGAGAGGAATACCAAAGGGGTCAATTTCGGGAAGGGGGTAAAAAAAAAATTGCTCCAGAGATAAAGGACTTTAGGAGACAGTAGGTATTTTGGGGGAGAGATTTTTTAAATCGAGGAAAACCCTCAAGAGCCCCCTTGAATCAGCTTTTTGGGCATGCCCCAAAAACAAAATAGGAAAATTTTCGGCTAAAAGGAAAAACCCCAAGGAAAAATAAAGAGGGCAATAAGGGCACGTTAGTTGCAAGCTTCAAAGACAGAAATCTAGAAGTGTGTAAACCCTTTAAAAAATTTACTGGGGAATCTTAATTTTGGGTTCAGGTTTTAAAAGGAATTTTTTCCTTAAAACCCCTTTGAAAAACCTATCGGGGGGGTAGAGCCTTTCCAAGGATAGATTGACCCCATATTCACTATACATAAACACCCCCTCAAGGCACAGGGTTTGGGAAAAGGAAAACCGTTTGGGTATTTTTAAAAATTTGTGGGCAAAAAGTGTACCCTGCCCCATAAATACTACAAAAAAAAACCCTTCAAAAGTGCCTCTAATGGAAAAAAATTTTTCATTCGTGTTTTTTCCCAAAATGAAGGACAAAAGGGGAGTATTTTAACATGTGAATATCCCCCTTGCCCATTTTTAACCCTATTTTGGAAAAAAAAGGGAAAAACTTTAAAAAGAAGGGTGGGAGAGCTTTCTGGGGGATATAGAAAAAGGAGAGACACGCCAGTACAAAATTGTTTTTGGGGGGAACATCAAAATGGGGAGGGGAATCTCCTGCGTTTTCTCATCTTAAGGTCGGGGGAAACCACCCCCAAAGGAGGAGGGAATGGGATAAAAGGGAATTTATGAAAAAGACCCCCAATGGTTTTTTATAAAAAGGGATTCTGTTCACCCAAAAAGGGCCCTCAATGAGTTTTTTTGCAATTTGGTTCTTTATTGAATGACTTTTCTTTGGGCCTGTTCACTCGGGCCTGTCTTTGTTCCCCAACTTTTTCCACGGGAACCCAACTTTTGACTGTTCAGATTGACTTTTGGATATTATCAGCAAAATTTTTATTTTTTTCATTATATTCATTGATTACCTACGGGTTGATAATTCAAGTCAGTTTGAGGACATTTGAATGTTGCCCCCGGAAATTTTTTCCCCTTATTTAAGCCCCTATCAATTTTTTTCCCTTGTGGGTTGTATAGTAATTGCTCTGGGAAAATTTTGAGAAACAAAGGCGGGACTTTCCCGTCACAAAAAACCTTGCTACCCTTTTCAAATGTGAAGTATATGGGGTGGCGACGGGGTTATCAGTGTGCGTATAGCGATTTTTTAATTTAGGAACGTATTTTGGCTCCCAAGTACGGGGTTGAGCTGTCCCTTTTAATTTGTACGGTGCCGCCCCCGGTCCCACTACCCGGAAGTGACAACCATCTTGTTTTCAGACAGCGCAGTGAAGTTTTTGGGAACCCGGGCGCCGCAGGGTCTGGGTGGTTCTCGGGGAAATGGCGCAGTATTTTTCCCCGGCAGTATTAACCGGAAAGGATTCCCTTTTTCTTTTCCGGACTGCGCAGCCCTTTTATCTGGAACGCCGGGTAAATCAACCTTCAAAGGAACCCGGGGTAAAAAGGTATAAAGTAGAATATCCCGTTTTTGGAAACTTTTTAAGGGGGCCTGTCCGTTATACTTTTTGAGGGGCTATTAGAGGCATTTAAGGGAAGCAGGGGGACATTTGTTTCTGTACCCCCTTTTAAATCCTGGGTCCCCGGGAAATACCAAAGGAGTGGGGGGAGTATCTACTTATACCTGACAGCCCAAAGCTAAGTATCAGTCCCCCCTTTTTTAACTTAAAAGGGAAAGTATATGTTTTAAGACAGGTTGTAATGCGTTGTATATAGCGTCCCTCTTTTTCCACACCCGGATTTTTTTGAACCCCCTGATAAACCCCTAAAACTCCCCCGAGGGGGGAAAACGCGTGGGGAATGCGGGGTTTTAAAGGTGTTTTATACACGAAATATAGGGGATATTTTCGTAAAAAAAAAGGGGGACCCCGTCCTTTATCGGGGGGGGGGTTTTTTACTCCACTGACGGTTATTTCACAGTATGCTGTATCTTTTTGGTTTTGTAGGGGGAAATTTTTATGGGTGCTAGATTATAAAATTTTAGAAAATTTTTGTAAAAGTTATTTTTTAACAGGGATTTTTGTTTGCATTTGATTTTAAACCATAATTAATGGCCCCAAAATTTTGCCCCACTTCAACAGGTGAAACAAAACTGATAGGGAATTGAACGGTTTAAAACAAACGGGTGGGTAAAATTTCCAAATGGTTATAAAGTTTTTATTATAAAACTTTGTTAAAACACAGCGTTTAAATTTAAATGCTTTTGAACTTTTTTTTGAAAAAATCCAAAAACAGGACTCTACACCTACCATTTTTTAATAATATGTTCTTTTTTTTGATTTTGATTCCTATTTTCCTATGACTTCTATATCACGGGTATTTTGTACCCCAAGGCGCGAATGGCCCGGGGGGGAGTCGGTGGTTTCCCCCCGGTGGGCCCCGAGCCCCGTGGGCCCCGGGGCAGGGGCCGCCACCCCCCGGGGGTCCGGCCGCCCCCTTCCTGTCGCTGAAATGCCTGGGCCCTGGGGGCCTCAGCCCCAATATTTATAGCTTTGTCCTTTTGGTCATTTTGGAAAGTCCCGGGTTTTCATAGTGGTGCCCAAAAGGGCCCTTCATTGCAGGGCCTTTTGGGGGCCCTATGAAAAAAAGAAAAGGAAATAAGAGTGTTTTTGTTAAAACCACTAGGGTTGGTGCAGAAAAATTGGTTGGGGGGTTCACACATTGCATTTTTGTTGCATTTCGCAAATGTAAAAAAAACGAAAGCAAAAAAAAAACCCACATGGGGTTTTTAAATTTTAACAAAATTTCCCCTGTTTTCCCCAAAATTTAAAGGGTTAATTGCAAAATCATTTGAATTTAAAAAACATGCATTTTTTAAAAAAAAATGTGCTATTGATGCAGTTTTTTTCTATGTGCATTTTTAAAGGGTTAAAGTTTATAATGTAATAAAGGGGGTCTTACAAGGGTCGAAGTCAAAATGCCCTTTTGTGGTCAAGTGAAAAAAAAAAAAGGCACGTTTTTAAGAAAGTGCGTTTTTTTTGGGGGCATAATTTTTAAAAAAGGGAAAGGGAAAGGGAAAGTGATCTTTTATAAAGGGATCTTTTTGGGTTTGGGGTCATTGAAGTGTTTTTTCTTCTGGTAAATCCTCATTTTGCTCTTATTTTAAATCTTTGTTTATTAATTCTTTCTCTGATTTTCCATTGTTTTCTCTCCCACCTTTAAAACAAGCTACAAGGGCAGTAGCCTTCAACTTCCCAAAGAGAAAGGGCATTTTTATTTTCCTCAAATCAGATTTAGAGTAATTGATCATGTGACCCCTTTCGTAGAGGAAAGGGGAATTTTGAAAGATTATTACGAAAGAAAGAATTAAGTTGGATTTTTTTTAATTTTAGATCATCACAACCATCTTTGGGTTAAAAAATTTTAATTTAATTTCGAATGGAGTATGTTAACCCGATTCCTTTTTTTTTGTTGATTAAATTTAAAATCTTGTATGTTTTTTAATGATTTTTTAAATTTGGGACAAAAAAAATTTTTTTTATTTTTGTATTTCAGTTGGATCGGGGGCAGGAGAGTTTTATCGGGACCCCTCACATTAAAAAATTTTTCATAAATTTAAAAAGCTCTTTTTTCCCAAAAATTTTTCGTAGAAAGTGTAGATATAAATATTTTAGTTTTTAAAGGGGTTTTGGGAAAATATATTAGCCAAGGGCCGGGGGGAGGGGGTGCGTTAACTTCCGCCCTTATTTAGACTTTTTTTTCCTGTCCCTTTATGTTTTTTAGGGAAAGGGATGCAAAATTTGGGGCGATATCTGCGCTCGGGATTTTTTCCCCCCCTGACATTGATGTTAATTTTCCTCTTGCGCGGTTTTTTTAATTGTGCACGCTGAGAATTTTTTATGATGCGCTCTACGCATAACCCTTGCGAGAAAAGAATGCCGAAAACACATGGAAGATTTAAAGGAAAAATTCTACTTGCCTGATTCCCCCTTTTTTTAAAAATTTTTTGCTATTTCTTGGTTAAAGCCCCAAAATGTCTTTTTTTAAAGGGGTCACAATGTGATGGGGTTTTATATGTGTTTACCAGGGGACCTATTAAACTATTGGTGGGTTGGGGGGATTATTTATTTTTTGGGACCACCTCTATGCTAAAATATGAAAAGCTTTAAGACACAAAAAAGAAAAGCTGGGGAAAGGGCCCGTTGCATCGGGTCGAAACGTGGCATTGTTGTACCAGGAAATTTTTGATTTAAAAAAAGGACACCGGGTTTTTTCTACCCCCGTTGTGGATATTCCCATTTTGCATTCTTGGATTAAAAGGGGTTTTGGGGGACCCTTTTTGAAGGCGTTTGTTGCAAGGGTTTTTTGTCCGGGAATTTTTTGGGTTCAGTGGGTGCTCTAAATGGGGTATATTTTAAAATTTTGTCTCAGCGTCGCCACTTTGAAAATGACATGGATTAGTGCTACATTTCTGCAGCACATTCTGTCGAGACACATTCATAATTATATCTAATCTTATGAATGTGGTGCAAAACGGTCCATAATAATTTGCACAGCCAAAACTTTCGAAGATGTGCGGCCCTTTTTGGCACAAGACCTTTTATAAATATGTCGGACAGGGGCCCCCCCAAAAAGTTTTTTTTTGCAAATCCACCCAAAAAAAGGTGCCAAACCCCTTTTCATACATGTCACCCATAGTGTTACAAAAAGAGCTGTCTCTGGGAGGTTGGGCAGAGTGGGGGAACCTTAAGAAAATCATGTGGGCGGGACAGTTTTAAGGTCTTTTATTATTTTGACCCTGTTTACTTTTTCATCCAAACAGTTGCTGTGCAAAGTTTATCTACCCGGGGGGGGAGGGGGAAAGGGAAGAAACCGGGGTTTTCAAGGGAGAAGGTTGGGACGGTTTATCACCATCCTTTTCCTTTTCTTCGGTTTTATAGACAGACTCAAGAACCAAAGTAGGCAAGAAAAAAATGACAGTACTTAGACTACGGAAAATATAGTTTATAGATTTTTTTTATTAGATTTCAAAAAAAATTTGGTTTCATTTGCTTTGGGTTTGCAGGCTTTTTACCAGTTTTTCTATAACAGCATGAAGAGGAACACCGTTAAAGAACAAATTTCACGGTTTTTTATTTCTGCTGCTTTTTAATGAAGAGGGTAGTTTTTAAATTGACAATTTTTCAAAATTTCCCTTTAGGGGAAAAAGGGCCAAAAAAATTTTACTTCTTTTACGCAGAGGGAAAAGGAAGGGCAGTCACTTCACTTCGTCTTCTGCCCCCAGGCTTTTTTTCCCTGCAATACTGTCCTAGTCCATTGTATGGGCAAAGCATCTATGGCTGTTGTCTTTAAAACATATCAAAATGTGTTCCCCACCCCAGGGCGAACCCTTTTAAAGTGAGAGTGTATTTATATTTTAAATGACTGATGTGAAAGTCCAAATGCCCTTTTTAATTTTCCCCGTCAATAATGATCAGAAGTGAAATTTGTAAAGCCTTTTTTTGGCGAAAAAATTCCCCATGGCATTCCATTTTTTATGTTTTTTTCCCCTGTAATAATACGGGGCATTTGACAGAAAAAGGTTTGGAAAGACAATACAGGTTTTTTCCCCTTTGGGAATTTTACCCCAAGATTCTATTTCCCTATAACCAAAATTTTTTTGTTTGGGAAAAAGAGTGAAGCTGAAGAAAAAAAATTTGCAAAGAGCGTTCAATTATTTTTTGTCATTTTTAGCTAAAATCCCGTATGTGCATTCTTTCAGATTCATATTTTTTTAAAATTTTGGGCTTCTCAAAAAATATGAAAATGTAAATTTTATGTATTAAAAACTAAATAACTACAATTAACCCTTAAAATTTAAAAATTAAACTATGGACAAAATACGGGGGGGTACAGGAAATTTTTCAAACCACTTTTTATTTTTACTCTTTGTTTCATTGCCGCATTTGGTTTTGATCAAAAAAGTTCATTTTTTTTCTGGGTTTAAAGTACCATCCCCCCATCTTGAAAGAAAAAAAAAAGAAATGGGATTAATTTTTTTAAAAAAGTTTTTAAACTAGAAAAACTGAAATTCACATGGTCATAAGTATTCAGATCCTTTTTCTCAGTAATTGGAAATAAAAACACCGTTGAGCTTGTAAAAGCCTTTAGTCCCCTTTTGGGGGAAAGATGCAAAATTTTTTCACAAATGGATTTGGGGATCCCTCTGCCTTCTTCCTTGGGAGATCCTCCCAGTTCCCCCCAGATTGGGTGGTGAACGTTGGTTTTTGGAAAAACCCTTTTCAAGTCTCTCCCGGATGCTAATTGGGTTTTTGGTCAGGGGTCAGGTGGACCCGTCAAAAAATAGGCCCCGGTTGTTTTTAAGCCACTGGGTTTGTTTTTAACTGTGTGCTTTTGGGTCATTGTCCCTTTTTGGAAAAGAACCTTTTCCCGGGCCCCTCCCGAGGGGCCCCGGGACTCTGGGAAAAGGGGTTTTTATCCGGATAAACTCTGTACTTGGCCGCATTCATCTTTCCTTTAATCGCAAAACCGGGCGTCCCCGTTTTTGCGCTGAAAACATCCCCCCAGGGATGATTCTGCCCCCACCATGTTTTTCACTTTGGGATTGTATTGGGGAGGTATGACAGTACCTGGTTTTCCCCAATGCTTACAAATTTTAAAACCCAAAAAAATTCAATCTTAAAATTTTTTCAGACCCGAGAATCTTATTTTCATAGGGCTGGGAGTCCTTATGTGTTTTTTTTTCAAATGTATGCCCGGGTTTCATATGTCCTTTGCACTGAGGAGAGGCTTCTGTCGGAAAACTCTGCATAAAGCCCCGACTGGTGGAGGGCTGCAGTGATAGATGAACTTTTGTGAACTTTCTCTCCATCTCCCAACTCTTCTGCATCTCTGGAGCTCATCCACAGTGATCTTGGGGTTGCTTCTTTATCTCTCCACCAAGGCTCTTCTCCCACGATTGCTTAGTTGACTGGACGGCCCAGTCTAGAAAAAATGTGGTCATCCCCAAACCTTCTTCCATTTAAGGATTACGGAGGCCAATGTGCTCTTAGGAACTTTGAGGGCTGCAGAAATTATTTTGTAACCTTGGCCAGATCTGTGCCTCCCACAATTCTGTCTCTGAGCTCCTTGTGCAGTTCCTTAGACCTCATGCAATGTGGCTGTGAGGTCTATATAGACACGATTTGTGCCTTTCCTAATCAAGTCCAATCATTTAATTAACACAGCTGGACTCCAATAAGAGTAGAACCATCTCAAGGATGGATCAGAAGGAAATTTACAGCATGTAGGTTAAATGTGAGTGTTCCACAACATAAGGTCTGAATACTTAATGACCATGTGATATTTCATTTTTTTTGTTTATTAAATTTACAAAAAACATCTACATTTCTGGTTTTTTGTCATCAAGAAGAGTGGGTAGAGTGTACGATTAATGAGCAAAAAAAAATGAACTTTTTAGATCTTACCAAATGGCTGCAATGAAACAAAGAGTGAAAAATTTAAAGGGGTATGGATAACTTTCTGTAGCCAACTGTACTTGAACCATAATTTTTTCAGTAAATTCAAAATTTACTTTGGAATGAAACCTATAAACAGGTTTATATCCCAACAATAATAGCCAATCTATCACACATGTCTGAACAAAATCACGTACTTGTGTCCAAAATGTTATCAAGAGTTTGCTGTTTTCATTATAATTGTCACATTTCATCTTATTTTCACCTATGGAGTTCTATGATACAAGATGTAAGGGGATCGTCTTGGTAGTCAGAACAGCAATGACGGCGATGGGTTTTTAAATGGATCACAATGAATCCTGATAGAGTCCCCTTTTACCTATCATAAGGGGTCCAACCTTTCTGTGAGGTTTCCAGCAGCTTTGCAACTCAAGAGATACTTGGATGTTCAAGCAGACGACTAACCATAGACAACAAAAGAGCAAAAAAACCATTAAGGTTTTTGGACACATCATATAACTTAATGCAGTGGTATTGCTTCTTTACAAACATCTTACTGCCCTTAAGGCAGTAGTTCTTTATTCAAGTTTTATGCTGTTTTGATACTTTAAAATCTCAAATTCTTTCTCTTCTGCTCTTGTTTGTGGTAAATAGTCTAAAATAGTGTTAGATTAAAACAGACAAATAAGTGCCATTAGATTCACTACAAAATAGTATTTAGCACATACGTTAAAAACTAAGGTTGCATAGCGGGTTACTAATTTTGTCTAAAATAATTTTCCTACTTGTTTTTTTTAAAAAGTTGAATGAAAACGAAAAAAAAAAAAAGATAATTTTGATTCCAGTGAGGGAAATACAAATGACACAAGTCATAGGGTTCTGAAAGGGGGTTTTGTAAAAAGTGGGCATTGGAGCAGTGTATTATTTTGTAATAAAGTAGTGAGAGAAGGGGCTTACTGAAAAATGCTGTGAAACAAATTTATTTTATTTTCTAAATGATCGGGAAGAGCTGTTTTTGGCTAATTTTGTACCCCGGCTACATAAGTAAATCAGGCATTGGATAATTAAAGTTTAAAAATAAGGTTGAAAACAAGAAATGATCTTTCCAGAAAGAAAATTGGAAAAACAAAAAAAACAGGGGAAAATATATTAGATAAAATATTTAGGGTAAAGTGTGTCCTATCAAATCTGTATCTTATATCAGTCCTGTAAGTCGCTTAGGATACAACATTTAACTACGGTTTTTCCGGACATTGTAGTTGGAGGATTCAAGTACTTTTCCCAGACCCGCCAAAACTGAACTTTTCGTAAAACCCCGTTTGACAAGTCATAAAAAATCAGACTACTGCTTTTATTCTTTCATGGCAAGTGAGAACCCAATTTTCTTTTTTTTTTTGGTAATTGTATAAGTAATGACCAAAAAACTCCTTCCCCAAAAAAAATATATATTTCCAGCTTACAGCAGCTGTTTCTGACTGATGTATGTAAGGACTTGTCTTACCTGTATTAGTTATCTGCATAACTTTCCTTAATCCTCCTTCTGCATTGTGCTGGGTGACATTTTGGGGCATCAAAACCAATTACCAGTTTTCCATAGAGTTATGATTTAACATCAATGGTTCCCAAAATATGATGGGGGTATCCCGGACAAATTAGGCGTTTTTTTTTTGTACACCCCTTTAAAAATTACCAACGGTCCCCGAATTTTCAGACCAGGGCAAATATTGCTGCATGTCTAGCAACATGCAAACAAGGGCAAGAAGGGAAGATGTAAGCTGGTAGAAAACTTTAATGATAAATGCAGCAGTTGGCCACATGTACTAAATTCAAGGCACTGGCTGTGAGCACTTAAAAATTGCAACTGGGCGGCCCACAAGGAGCGGGGTAAAAACCCCAAGGGACCCCTGGGCAAAGTAAGGCCCTATCCATGGCAAGCCAGGTGGCATTTAGAGAGAAAGGCGGAGGCAAGAGTTTGTCCAACAGCAGTCATGTACAGTAGCTGTAGGGTGGGCCCCAAGAATCAATTCCACTGATGGGCCCCAAAAATCATTTCCACTGGTGGGCCCCAGGTCCCCAATCCCTTTGAGTGGCATCTCTGTCTTCCTTTCTTTACCTCTATTTAATATTACTTCCATTTTTGTCTTCAACTTCCTGTGCTTCTTCTGGTAGTCTGCAATCTGCCATATGATTTTCTTCTCTCTTTCTGTTTCGGAACATTTTACCCCTCCAGTAAAATCACTAAAATGACTAACCACAGACTTTATAAGTCTCCCTCTGCGTCTGTTTGGTTTCTTTGAAACCCAGCTATCTAATATCTGTCCCTCCCTGGTTTCTGTTTTTCTAGTTTTTGGGACATACAATGTATGGGCTTAATTCTAACTACTGGATTTAATAAAAACCATGGAGAGCTTTCATCCACAAAAAAAAATATCCCAGTTTTGTGCAGTTGTAAAAGTCTGGTGGGTTATAAGTGAAGATGGAGTTTAGGTGAGCTCCTGTAGGGTTCTCCACAGTATATTTTGTGGTCATAGAGATGTATGAAATTGGAATTGTGTGAAAGTTCACCAAACAGAACACTTATAAATTCCATCATATATCATCTTACTGTGGGGGCTCAAAGCTACTAAGGTGCCAAATGAACTTTTCTGCTCCGTTCCTCAATAACAACACAATAATTCAAACCAGAAAAGGCAACCATGCATTTAACCCCTCACTTCATGCACAAATGACAGAAAACAAAAAACAATGGCAAAAAAGACTTGCAATTTTAATAAATTAAATACCTAATGTTATATAAATAAAAAAAATCACCATAAAAAAAATCCCCAAAACCATAAGAATTCCCAAAAAATACTTCATGAATATAGCGCAATAAAAAAGGAACAGCAAAGCACTGAAAAAATAGAGATAGGAATGGAAGAACAATTCAATAATGTTTCAATTACTGTACAATATCATGATCAGATAAAGTTTAAAAAAAAAAATTAAAAAACACTGGCCTTTTTTAAAGCAAATATGTACCAAAGAGTCCCAAATTTTAGGAAAGGGCAAGGATTTTAGGAAACATATTGGCACAATTTTTTCAAAATACTGAATAAAAAAAATTTACCACAATTTTATACAAATTCAAAAAAAAAAAGTTTTTTTTTTAATAATTTAAAAAAAAAAGGGGCGACAGACCAAAAAATTGATTTTTTGCCGGGGCCAGTTTTGAGGTACATTTAATCAGTGCACCTGAATGTACAATCCTCTCAAAAATCTGGCGTCGTTTCCCTTCTGAAACTTAATGTGCCAAAAAAGGCCATTGAAAAATGTGCACATAGCTTTCTTTGGTAGTGTATGTAATGCGCCTATCGAGGTGTATTATGTTACGGAGGTTCATAGCGTGTCATTGGTAGTGTATGTAATGTGCCTATCGAGGCATATTGGTATATGGAGGCTCATAAAAAGTATATCATTTAATTTTTAAGATTCGTTAGGCAACATTGCTTTTTTGGAGCCGCACGTGTACAATGAATGTCCCTCTTTTGGCACATACAATGTGTCGTACACGGTGTATAATGCACCTGTTTTGGGATTTACGTTCTTTATATCGAGAATATGGCATCAAAGTATTTTTGGGCAAAATAGACAAAAAACTGCGCTTTTGGGTTTTGGGGCATGTCACCCAAAATATGGAAGTATACCTAAAAATAGTGCGGGACAATAGAATTAAGAAGAAAAGAAAAATAAAAAAATGAAGAACAACGTAATAAAAGTGAAGTGCTCAAAGCAACCGATAAATTTGATAATTCATAACTACATCACCAAATTTTATAAATTACAAAATCCAATAAATACAAAAAAAAGTGCAAGTACAAAAAATGTTTTTTTTTTCCCTTAATGTTTCCCCCAGAAAAAAATTTAAGGCGAAATGTGCGCAGGGTGGCTGTGGGTAACTAGCAGTGTGAATGAATCATTTTGCACTTGCACTTTATTTATGTATTTATTGTATTTATTTTATTTATTTTAATTTGGTGTTTTGGGTTTTTATAAACACCATTGTATTGGGTTGCTTTTGTGCAGTTGCACTTTTATTTTTTTTTTTAAAGCACAATCACATTTTTAATACATAAAGCATTAAAACCGTATATATTTGAGCAAAAAGCCAAAAAAAAACCATACTTTTGCCCAAAAAACCTGGGAAAACTTTTTTGATAGACCCTAGAGTGGAAAAAGCGGCTACTTGTAATTTCAAAAAAAAAAAAGGATAACAATAAAATTACTGGGCAGTATAGTGTTTAATCCCCCCTAGGCATATAGGCAGGCATATTTCCCTAGGCAGGTTATAGGCAGGTATATGCCCCCTATAGGCGGTATATGTCCCCATAGGAGGTTTTAGGCAGGTATATGTCCCTATAGGCAGGTTATAGGCAGGTATAGCCAGGTTATAGGCATGTATATGTCACCATAGGCAGGTAAATATCCCTTATAGGCAGGGTTGTAAAAAAAAAAAATACAAGCATTTACCTGACTCCCCCATGCCCCGACTCCCTGGTTTACCGTTTCAGGCACAAGCAGTTGTGTCACAGGCCCGCAGGCGCGTGATGATACTTGCTGCTTTGCCGGAAACCGGACGGGCAGACTCGGCTCGCTTCTGCCCCGCAGGGGTATTTCATCTGTATGCGTGGGATCGCATACGGGTAAAAGAGATGCAGGCAGGCCCGGAGCTTCGGCTGCTCAAGGTTTCTATATGCGCCCCCTAGGAGTCGCATTACAGAAGGTCCATGCGGCACCTGGGCCTGAAAACCCGAGCACCGACAGTGCTCGAAATAAACCAAAATTTGGATTTTTCCGCACATTTTTGTCTGAAAACGGCTTTACTCGGGATTTTTTTAAAACTTGTTTTTTTCCGGGAGTTTCCATGTTTTTTGTTATTTAAATAAAAAAATTTTTTTATTGAAAACCCTTTCTGTACATTGAGGGAAAATCGGGCAACCCCTCGGTAGCATGCCAATAAGACATAAAAAAGGAAGTGTATAAAAATCTGGACCAATTTAATTATTGAATTGATGGGGATTTTGGGGGGGGGTTTACATGGTTTTTCTCCCTGGTAAATTCAACAAAACCCACCTATTGGGTGGTTTTTACATCCTCATTTTGTTCTTTGGGCGTTGCAGGATAACTGACCTGAAGAACAACACTATTTGCGAATTGTACGGGTACTTTAAGATGAGTTTTCCCGAAGCAAAAAAAGCAGAAAAAGTTCGTATGTTTAAAAATTCCCCCATCCCAAATTTGGGGTAAATTTTTTTTGTGGGTTTTCCCCGGGTAAAACACCAGTTGGTGTGAATTCTGCATGCAGATTTTATTTTGGCGGCTGCTGTGGAAAACCCACAATGGACCTTGACCCATTTGAATGTACCATAAAGTATTGGATCAAGACAATATTTATGTGTTTTATTCTAAATTTGGAATTGCAGGGGGTGTTTAAATTAAACCTTGACCCCGAGGGGCAGGGGGATGGGAATAAAAAAACAGCCCCGGCACTAAGCCCCCCCGCGCCCAAAACAAAATCCCCTTAAAAATTTTCCCCTTTTTCTTTCCAAACCCCCGCCACTTTCTAAAAAAAAAACTACACTATAAAACTGCTTTTAACCCCGGAGCGTTTTTGGGCTTTTTTTATGGGTTTTCGGGCGGTTTTGTTGGAAAAAAAAGGCAGAGCAGTTAAAGCTGAAAAAATTTCTCCACAAAAAACGCATCCCAAAAAAAACACCAAAAAACCGGGTCTGTGTGAAAGCCCCCCACACAAAGCAAAAAAAGAAACCCGGGGGCGAAAACCCCCCATCAGTCAGGTGTGCACTTGCTTTACAAAAACCGGGAAAGCCCCCACCCGCACTACCTATGCACCCAAAATAACCCCAAACCAAACACATCCCCGTAGTCAGGTCACATCACATGAACCCCAAACATGATCAACAAAAGTAAACTTACCCCTGATTGCAGGGAAATCACAGGGACATAAACCCTGATGGGGTTGTTCTCTTCTCCTTTTCTTTCCTTCTGCAAAAAAACCTCCATGATGACTTTCCCTTTATGGTTGTTCCCCTTTCCCTTTCTCTTTTCTGTGGGTACAGCATGGGAGTGTTTCTTCTAGTGGTTTACTACTTTGTCCCTGTAGAATTTTTCAACAAATTCCCTCTTTGACTCCTCTCTCTTCCCCGCAAATTTCTATCAATTCCCCAAAAAGGTTGTTAGACCCTTAAAAAATTTGGGGAAAAATTAAAAAAAAAGTCAGATAAGTGGCATTTTAAATGGTAAAACCCCCCTTAGGGGAGGGCGGGGCCCCTATGCAGGAAAGGGGGGCCCGTATGCAGGCAGGCAGGGAAACCCGTATTCAGGAGGCAGGGGGCAGTATAAAGGGAGGGCCAAATATACAGGCGGACAGGGCCCCGTTTAAGGCAGACGGGCCCCTTAAAAGGCAGACGGGACAGAAAATAGGCACGGGGGGAAAGTTTTATAGGCAGCCAGGGCAGTGTATAGGTTTGGCAGGGTATTATAGGCAGCCAAGGGGTGTTTGGTAGGCGTGCTATTATAGGCCCGCCAGGGGAGGGCCCCTTTTATAGCCAGGGAGGGTATAAGGGAAAACCAGGGCAGGGGGATCAATTTTTGCCAGGGGAGGGTAAAAGGTATCCAGGGCAGGGAATTTATTTAGCCAGGGGGGGCATAGGTAGCCAGGGAGGGCCCTCCCTATAGCCAGGGGAGGGTTTTAGGTGCCGGGGAGGGCATCATATAGCCCCGGGGAGGGCTAGGTTTGCCAGGGCAGGGTTTATATAGCCAGGGGAAACATTTGGTAGCCAGGGCAGGGCATCATATAGCCCAGGGGGGGGGGGGGGGGGGGGGGGGGGGGAGGGGGGGGGGGGGCGGGGGGGGGGAAAAGGGAGCCCGGGCAGGGCTAATAAGCCCAAAGCAGGGTTTTTGGAAAACCGGCAGGGCTTTATTTGCCCGGGCAGGGGGAAACAGTAAGGGCCGGGCAGGGTTTTTCAGTAAGCCAGGGAGGGCATCATATACCAGACAGTGTATAGGTTTGCCAGGCAGGGTATAGGTTTGCCCGGCAGGGGGATCAGAGCCCGGCAGGGGTTTTCAGTAGAGGGCCCGGGTTTTAGGTAGCAAGGCAGGGTATAGGGACCAAGGGGAGGGTTCATTTAGCAGGCAGGGTATAGGTAGCCAGGGGAGGGCATCATTAGCCAGGGAGGGGGATAGGTAAACCAGGGCAGGGTATAGGTTAAACCGGGCAGGGCTTAAATTTGCCAGGGGGGGTTTTAGGGGCCCCCCCCCCCCCCCGGGGAGGGTATAGGTAGCCAGGGCAGGGCATCATATAGCCAGGGGCCCGGGCCTATGCCAGGAAAGGGGGATCAGTTGCCGGGCAAGGGGGATATTTAGCCAGGGAGGGCATCATTTAGCCAGGGCAGGGGCAGTATATAGCCAGGGCAGGGCTATTATAGGCAGCCCTGGCAGGGGGGGGTATATGAGGGCAGGGGTATTATAGGCAGCCCGGGCAGGGGCAGTTTTATGCCAGGGGGAGGGCTATTATAAAGGGAGCCGGGCAGGGGCAGTATTTTTGCCATGGTTTGGGCTATTTTTTTTTTTAGGCCCGCCAGGGGGAGGGGCCGTATATAGCCCCGGGGGGGCAAATATATAGCCCCGGGCAGGGTATTAAAAGGCAGCCAGGGCAGGGGGGGAGTATATTGCCAAAGGGGAGGGGCCCGGGTTTTTAGGCAGGCCCGGGCGGGGCAGTATATAGCCAGGGAGAGGGATTTTAGGAGCTAGGGCAGGGGCAGATTGGCCGGTAGGGCAGGGGCAGTATATAGCCCGGGCCCCGGGGCCGTATAGGGGAGCCGGGGAGGGGGGATATAGGCAGGGAGGGCAGGGGCAGTATATAGCCCGGACAGGGGGGAGGGGGGAGTTTATAGCCAGGGGGAGGGGGAAATTTATAGCCAGGGGGGGCAGTTTATAGGGGAAAGGGGAAAGGGGGAGGTATATAGCCAGGGCAGGGGAGGGGCAGTATATTGGGCCGGGCAGAGCGGGGCGCATATGGGCAGGGGCAGTATAAAAGCCAGGGCAGGGGCGTATTGGAGCTGGGGGGGGCAGGGATTTTAGCCAGGGGGAAGGGGGGTATTTAGCCCGGGCAGGGGGGTTAGGCAGCTAGGGCAGGGGCAGTTTATAGCCCCGGGGGAGGGGCATTTTTTAGCCAGGGCAGGGGCAGTATAGGCAGCCAGGGCAGGGGGGTATATAGCCAGGGCCCGGGGGAGTTATAGCCGGGCCGGGGCAGTATAGGCAGCTAGGGCAGGGGCAGTATATAGCCAGGGCAGGGTCAGTAATTTTTGCAGGGCAGGGGCCAGTTTATAGCCAGGGGGAGGGGCAGTATAGGCGCCCGGGAGGGGCAGTATAGGCCCGCCGGGGAGGGCAGTTTTAGGCAGCCCGAGCCCGGGGGAGTAAAATAGCCCGGGCAGGGGCCCGTATAGGCAGCTAGGGCAGGGGGCAGTATATAGCCAGGGCGGGTCAGTTTATAAACCCCGGGCAGGGGCCAAATAAAAAAAGGGAGTAGGGCGGGGCCGTATAGGCAGCCAGGGCAGGGGCAGTATAGGCAGCCAGGGGAGGAAACGTTTTTAGGCGGGCCCGAGCAGGGTCAGTTATAAGCCAGGGCCCGGGGCGTATATAGCCAGGGGGAGGGGCAGGTAAGCCCGGGGGGGGAAAGGGGCGTAAAAGGAGCCCCGGGCCGGGGCAGTATATAGGGGCCCGGGGAGGGCAGGGGCAGTATATAGGGCCCGGGAGGGGCAGTATATAGCCAGGGGCAGGGGCGTATAGGGGAGCCCGGGGAGGAGGGAGTTTTAGGAATTTTTGGGGAGGGGCAGATATAAACCCGGGGGGGGTCAGTATTAGCCCGGGCAGGGGAGTTTTTAGCCCGGGAAAGGAGCAGTAAAAGGCCCGCTAGGGCAGGGGGGAAATTTAGGCAGCCCGGGCAGGAAAAAAGTTAGGCAGCCAAAGGGGGGTCAGTTTATAGCCAGGGAGGGGGAAGGGATAGGCAGCCCGGGCAAAGGGGCCCGGGGATATAGCCAGGGCAGGGCAGGGGCCCGTATATAGCCAAGGGGAGGGGGGGAGTTTAAAGCCAGGGGGAGGGGGGGGGGGATAGGCAAACCGGGGAGGGGCCCTTTTATTTGCCAGGGGGGGCAGGGGCAAAATATAGAAAGGGGAGGAGCAGTTGATAGCCAGGGCAGGGGCAGTATATAGCCAGGGGGAGGGGGGGGGATATAGCCCGGGAGGGGCGTAAGGCAGCGGGGGGGCGTATATAAAACCAGGGCAGGGGCAGTATAGGCAGAGGGGTGGGGCAGTATATAGCAGGGCAAGGGAAACATTTTTGCCCGGGCAGGAAGGGGTATAGGGGGCCAGGGCAGGGGGGAGTATTTTAGCCGGGCAGGGGCAGTTAAAAGGGGGGGGAGGAACAGCCAAAGGGGAGGGGCCCCGTTAAAATTATACCAAGGGGGGGGGAAAGGGGCCAAAAATATATAGCCCGGGAGGGGGAGTATAGGCAACCCCCGGGGCGGAGGGAGTATAGGCATTCAGGGGGAAGGGGCAGTATTGCCAGGGCAGGGGGCCCGTTTTTTATAAGGGCCCGGGAGGGGGGAGTATATACCAGGGGGAGCAGAAAAGGCAGCTAGGGCAGGGGGGGAGTATAGGCAGCCAGGGCAGGGCAGTATAGGCAGCCAGAGAGGGGTCAGTATATAGCCAGGGCAGGGGCAGTATTTGGCAGCCAGGGCAAGGGGGAAATAAAATAGCCAGGGCAGGGCAGGGGCAGTATATACCGAGGGCCGGAGCAGTATATAGCCGGGCAGGGGCAGGATATAGCCCGGGCAGGGGGAGTATAGGCAGAGGGGGAAGGGGCCCGTTATAGCCAGGGCGGGCAGGGGCAGTATATAGCCAGGGCAGGGCGGTATATAGGCCCGGGCAGGGGGAGTTTTTTAGGGCCCGGGCAGGGGCAGTATTTTGCCAGGGCGGGGCGATAGGGCAGCCAGGGCAGGGGCAGTATATAGCCAGGGCAGGGCAGTATAGGCAGGGGCAGGAGCAGGGATTTAGCCCGGGAAGGGGGCAGTATAGGCAGCCAGGGCAGGGGCCGTTTATAGCCAGGGGCGGGGTAGTATTAGCCAGGGCCGGGGGGAGATAGGCAGCCAGGGCCAGGGGGAGTATTTTTAAAACCGGGGAGGGGTAAGGTTTTATAGCCCGGGCAGGGGCAGTATAGGCCCGCCCCGGGGGAGGGGAGTATATGCCAGGGGGGGGGTAGAATAGCCCGGGCAGGGGCAGTATAGGCAGCCAGGGCCCGGGGGGGTATAAGCCGGGCAGGGGCCCGTATAAAGGGAGCCAGGGGGAGGGGCGTTTTATAGCCCGGGGCCCGGAGGGGGGTATTTTGCCAGGGGGAGGAGCAGTATAGGCAGCCCGGGGAGGGGCAGTATATAAACCAGGGCAGGGGCAGTATTTTTTAAAGGGAGCCAGGGCAGGGGCAGTATTTTAGCCAGGGCAGGGGGAGTTTTAAAATCCGGGCAGGGGGCCCCGTAAGGCGCCAGGGCAGGGGCAGTATAGGCATTAGGGCAAAGGGGGAGTATATTAAAAAAGGGCAGGGTCGTATATAAACCAGGGCCCGGGGCCCCTATTTTGCCAGGGGGAGGAAGCAGTTTTAGGCGCTAGGGCAGGGCAGTTTTAGGGAGCCGGGCCCGGAGCAGTATGGCAAACCGGGCAGGGTCAGTTTAAGCCGGGCAGGGTGGGATAGGCGCCAGGGCAGGGGCGTATATAGCCAGGGGAGGGAGGGGGAAAATTTATAGCCAAAGGGAAGGGGCAAATAATTTTTAAAGGGGAGGGGCAGTTTTTAGCCAGGGCAGGGGCAAAATATAGGCAGCCAGGGGGAGGGGCAGTTTTTATAGCCAGGGCAGGGGCAGTATATAAACCGGGCAGGGGCAGTATATAGACAAGGCAGGGGCAGTATTTTTAGCCAGGGGAGGGGCAAAGGGGGATATAGCCAGGGCAGGGGGAGTATAGGGAGCCCGGGCAGGGGGGGTTATAGCCCCGGGCAGGGGGGAGTTAGGCGGGCCAAAGGGGAGGGGCGGAATAGCCAAAGGGGGGGAGCAGTATTTGGGGAGCCGGGGGAGGGGGGGGATTTTTATAGCCGGGCAGGGGCAGTATAGGCAGCCAGGGGAGGGGGGAGTATATACCCGGGGGAGGGTCCCGTATAGGCCCCGCCAGGGCAGGGGCAAAATATTTTAGCCAGGGGCCCGGGGCAGTATATAGCCAGGGCTGGGGGGGAAATATAAAGGGAGCCCGGGCAGGGGCAGTATATAGCCAGGGCAAAAGGAGTATAGGCAGCCAGGGCAGGGACCCGAAAAGTAGTTTTAAAAAAAAAAAAAAACGTAATACTCACCCGGACACCCGCTGGGCCCTCCTCTTCACTCTGGAGCCCGGGGGCCGCTCACTGCAGGGGTCCGGGGGCCCGGGGAAACAGGCGCCCCGATGAGTCATTAAACCCCGCGCCTGGCCCCCCGGCCCCCCTGGGGCGAAAAAGGGCGGGATCAGTAATCCCAGATGTTCGCCTCGGCCGCTGCTTGCACCGCGCGGTTTAGGCGGGCCGTGGGTGGGCTGCATGGGCCCGGTCGGGGGACCCGGCCATGCAGCCCTGTAGGGTTTTTGGGGAGGGGGGGGCCCCGTGGCCCCTTTCCCCGGGGTCCCGGGCGTGATGCCCATTTTCCGGGGCCCCGTAGGCCCCGCCCAGGACGGGGACTCGGGGGGCCCCCCGGGGGGGGGAAAAAACCGTCCCCCCCCGGGGCGATCCGGGCCGGCCCTTTCCCGGGCCCGGGCCCCAGCGGCCCGCCGGGCCAAAAAGCCCCGGGTTTTCCCCATGGTCAGTCCGGGGCCCGCCAGAGGAAAACCCTTTGGGGGCCCCCCTTTGGGATCTGAAAAAACCCGGGGTTTTGGAAATGCATTCCCCTGACAGTATTGTCCATCTCATTGTTTCAATTGTTGTGACTAAAGTGGACAGAATTAGTAAAAAAAATCAACCCTCTCCCATTTCCCGTAGGTGGGAAAAAAAGTAAAACTTTTTTTTCTAAAAAATTTTGTTATAAAAAAGAGTTTATATATAAAAAATAAAAAAGCTTGTATATTTTAAGTGTGGCCTGGGGCAGAAAAAAATTCGGCGGAAAGAGAAGGGGGTTGGATTTTACTACTTTTGTTGGTTTTCCCTTTGGGGCATTATAAATCTGTATTTTTATTATGAACAGTAAATGAAGAGAACATTTTGAATAACCTGCCTCCAAATAATACTGAAATAAACCTCGTATTCTGATGTCAGAACCTGTTGATTGTACAGAGAGGTTTGTGCTCATACTTTTGCCATCTTTCCTGAAGAAAAAGGGTGTCATAGATCATTTTAGTAGAAGTGTTTTTCCCTTTTGGGCCCCGTTACAGGGGACGGATTTGGCCGCGTTAGGGCCGCGGGTTTTCGACATGGTTTCCGCGGAAAAACCGGGGCCAAATCGATCAGTTTTTTAACGGTTTTCCCCTATGGGAAACCGCTTTAATATTCACCTCCCCGTGCGTGTGAAGACTCTGTCATTTAATGCCTGAAAGGAGTTCTCTCGCGGCGGCCGCGCAGTGCTGATGCGGGCGTCGCCGCGAGTGGGGGCGCGGGTGGGACGCGGCTCGTTCCGCAGTTTGCCCACTGCTATTAATTTGCATGGGGACAAACCCTAGGCGCAAGCTGCGCCCCAAACCACGCCCCTCCCGGGCCGAGGCCACGCCCTCCGCCCGCGGCACAAACCCGCGTCGGGAGACGCGAGTTTGCGGCGCGGTTCGACGAGGTCTTGGCCGCGGGAACCGCTGCGAAACCCGCGGCCAAAACCGTCGTGTGAACGAGGCCTAACAGCTACTTGTCAAATGGCATGCAGTGCTTCTTCTTTTCTTTAAGAAGAGGTTCTTTAGCAGCTGTAGCATATATTGTATAGTTCTGGTATCCAGCTGCTGCAGACACATGAACATGCAGGTCATTTGTATGAAAATGATCAGGGACTTTTATATCAAGCAATAAATTATGAATTAGGAAGATGATCAACAAGTAAAACAACTCTATTATATGATTGCCAGGATGCAGACACTATGTATGGAACTAGGCGGATTGAGGTGCATTTTCGCATCTATTTTTCAGTGGCAAATGCGCCTGAATGTATGAAAGTGGTGTTTGTGCTGTTATAAATGGTGTCTACAGTTAATTGCACCTCGCCTGTGTGTTTGGTGCATTATGGAACTTAGGCGCAAAACTAATGAGCCAAACATGTATAAGGGCTATAGATAGGCTGTAAATAAAAGAAAAGTCATCAGAATATCACGTCAGTTCCCAGTAGGAAGCAACCTAAGTCTCAGTGCTACATGGGAGAAATTTAATAGGTGCAGTTCACAAATGAACAATTGTTCGCACTTTCATCCACTGGGGGTGGGGGCAACTGCTCAGCAAAAAAAAAAAAAAACTGCACATTTTATAAGCACCAGTTGACACCTGTATGCAGAAAAACCACAGCACTATACAGGGGAGCTTTTAAAAATATCAACTGTTACTTCATGTTCAATATTTTTTCAGTATGTAGTTTTGCTCTGCAATACTGGGGAGTAGAGAGTAACACATGAAATACGTTGGTTAACCCACTCAATAGAACAGTAGAGGCGTCATCAATTGGTTGTAAACGAGCAATCACCCTCCTCATTGATAGTATGCATTTGAGTGGTTGTTCAGTATTCAGTATTTTTGTGAGTGGTTGTTCAGTAAATCAGTATTTTAGCATTTCTGCAATCTCCCCCGTATGGTGCTATTAGTTCTCGGCATACTGGTGTGAACTGGTACTTATCCAACGTGCAGTTTTTTACCAGGCAGTTACCCCTCTAGTGCATGGGTGTGTGAGCAATCGTTCATCAGTGAGCTGTACCTGTTACATTTCTCCCATCTAGCACTGGTGCTTGTGTTGCCTTCTACTGAAAATAGTTCTTTGTCCAGCCATTGAGCTATAAGTATGGCCTTATTAACGTGTTTTTAAGTGAAATATCTAACAGTTGTTACTCCTGACTCCACCAGATCTGTGGTATGTTAAGAGCGCATGTGCATTTCAATGGGTTCAGGAGGATTATTTATTGCCAGGCTCTTCTGGTGACAGCTTATCTCCTGTAGAAACAAAGGAAATTCAGAACGCTTTATCCTTCTGTCACCGACATCTGCCATTAGTGAAGAGTTAGGAGGTCCCCATAAACATTAGGGGCCACATGTATGAACACTGTCTAGGTCTAAAACTCCCTTTCTTGCCCAGAGAAACCAATCAGAGCACCCCTCTCATTTCATATAGTGGTCTGGAAAAATGAAAGGGGAGCTCTGATTGGTTACTATGGGCAGCAAAGTGAATTTTAGACCTAGACAGTTTACATATATGTGGCCCTAGATCTTCTTACCAAGATTTCTCTCTGCATGGGCACAACTTTTAAAATGAAATAGTAATTATTTGATGACTTATACACCCTAAAGGCATATTGTGAAATAGTAACTTTGATCTGCATATATTTTTATTTAGCACTAGTATCATCTAAAATTCTTTGTGAGAACAAAAATGTTATTATTTACATAAACTTTCTTCTGTCCCTAAGCGATTTAATTAACTTTAATTGCAAAATAACTTTAGTTATCTACTCTGTTATCTACCACAGGCATGTGAGACATAAAAAAAACTTGGGTAGTAGTGAGACTGCTTTGGTGCAGGAAAGGCAGAAATTTGACACGCACTACAAGGAATAATGATAAAGAAAGTGGGCTACTCCTATATCATGTCATCTCCATTTGTCAGCACTAAACTGGTGTAAATTTCATCATGCAACAGAATGATGATCCAAAGCATACTTCAAAGCTATGCAAGCACTTGGTTAAAAAAATTGGGCATGTACTGTAGTAGAAATTGTAATTGACTGGAATGCATAATTGTCAGGTCTCAGGCACACTAAGCTCTCATAAGAAGAGCTTTACTTTAAAGGGGTTGTCTCACTACAGGCTTTCACAAGCAACTGTGTTTTCTCTCTGTTATACAGTTTCGTGCCCAAGGACGGGTCTCTCCTCTAAGTAAGGCATGTCTTCCCTCACGGAAGAGTGGGGAAATAATCTTGCCTCCTCCGTGTCCCTGTTCCTCCCCAGACTTCTTCATTCAGTGGGAGCAGTGGGAGAGAGGATGTCACAGCTCTGCAGACCTCCTGCAGGGGTCAATTCTCATGCCTGGAGAGCTGTCACTTCCCTACACAAGCAATCCATGTAACCAGAATACTGCATTGTTGTAAACAGTTGTACATACAGCCAGAAATGATGAAACAAATGTGAGGTATGCAAACTACTCTACCTGCTGCCTGAAAGAAGAGGGGGAGCAAAGTGTATTATTATTATTATTATTATTATTATTTATTTTAAAGCGCTGTACATTCGAGGGGGTTACATACATAACATAAGTCAAACGAGTACACTGATAAGTGATTAATGACAATTGGCACGACAGAGGAAGAGAGGACCCTACCCGCAAGGGCTTACAATCTACAAGGAGGGGGAAAGACACAGGGGGTGAGGGGCAGACATGTTTGTGGAGGAAGTAGTGACAAACAAGGTTAGTGTAGGTTTTTAGGCAAAACCTTTAAGAAATGAGTTTTCAGGTTGCTTTTGAAGCTGGTGAAAGTGGAGGAGAGTCTGAGGTGTTGGGGCAGTGAGTTCCAGAGTGTGGGTGAAGCACGGGAGAAGTCTTGTATAAGGGTGTGTTATATGGGTGGGGAGAGCAGAGTGTATGCGGGTGTGTTATATGGGTGGGGAGAGCAGAGTGTATAAGGCTGTGTTATATGGGTGGGAGGAGCAGAGTATATAAGCCTGTGTTATATTAGCGGGGGAAGCAGATTGTATAATGGTGTGTTACATGGGTGTGTTATATCTGGCAGATTAAGAGACTCAGTAATTGCCCAGATCCTGCACATAGAGCTATTACTGGGAGAAGAGCATACAGAGCTCAGGCAGCTTTTATTATACAGCTCATGGGGGAGTGGGAGGAGGATAATGAGAACACACAGACAGCAGCTAGCACAGAAAGCTGAGGCAGCCAGTTTCAGCTTCACACAGCTCAGAGGGGAGGGTGCACAGGAAGCACAGAACAGCCAATCACAGCACAGAGGGCATGTCCTGACAGAGGCTGACCAAATGCAGGCGGCCAATCATAGCAGAGGGGTTGTGGCCCAACCTCAAGTAGATCTTCTGGATTAAGAAGAGGCCTCATCATTTTACAGTATAGTAGGAGTGTCTTGCACCCAGTACCTATTTTGTGTGGTTCATTTGTTTTAACAATAATGTATTTTTATTGATTGAAAGCTAAGTTTCATTGATGTCCAAGTGCAGTGATTTGTTGTGTTTTTGTTGGACTGATCACTTGATGTAGTTAAAAAGATACATTTTCAGCTCTCCCGAAATAAGGGACGCACAGAGAATGTTGGACTCCACCAGAAGCAGAAGAAGAAATTGGAATTGCACTCTTGCGTCTTCAAACAAAAGCTCCTTTATTGTGAATGTAAAAACATGACAGACCAGGCAAAATAGAACAAGAAACAAACATTGCAGGTGCTGACGCGTTTCAGGTGCTGCGCCCCCTTCATCATAGCCAGGCTGTTTTCACATTCACAATAAAAGAACTTGAGTTTGAGGATGCTGGAGTGAAACACCAATTTCTTCTGCTGTTCACTTGATGTGTTGTATTCATAAAATGGAGTGGCAACTCTAACTATCACTGTATTGTAACATCACTGTTTATTGTCCCTGTACTTTGTGCCCATTATTTTTAATATGTTTATCATCTCTGAGCTGTAATATCACTTCATAATATTTTCCTGTACTGTGCAACTACTATGTTCATTATCTCAATATTGTGATGTCACTGTGCGCATCATTCTTACACCAGGCTTCTCTATTCCAGTGCTGTGACCTTAACTATGTAGAAAATATGTCTTTGGCACTCTTCAGTTAAGGGCGGATGCACACCAAAATTATATGACAGTCCTTTGTGTAAAAGGTTGCACACCGACACTATAAATTTTTAATTCATAGAAAAAAACTTTATTGAGTAACATAGTGATAGCCATCCCCGGGTTCATAAAACATATGGTTTATTATTAGTGTTGAGCGAAATTGCGTTGGTATCGGATCGTCGGTAGTCGATAGTCGGACGCTATTGATAAGGTTTTTCGATATACATCGTTATGACGATTACCATTAAAGTCTATGGGAGGTAACAACACCTTA
>JAODAL010039842.1:0-37565 GCA_025379985.1 Phyllomedusa bahiana
GGTGGGATTAAGTAGGCCCCAGCTAGGAAGGTAGACAGGCACTAAGTAAGTGGGGCCCCATTCCTTAAAAAAAGCAGCTTTAGAAAGGAGGTGGAGCTTCCCTAGAAAAGTCACACAGGTGTGTGTTACGTTTCGTCCAGTGCTTGATTGTCCCAGTCTACCCAGGTTTCTGGGAAATCAGATGGACTTTACTGACTAGCTGAATGGGGCTGCGATATGGACACTTGAGTGTCCCAAACATTTTTAAATCTAAACAGTGGAAGTTTATGAAGTGCCTTAATGTATATGCACAAGGTTTTGTTTGATTAAAAGTCTATATATGGTTCACCACACCCGATTTATGTGCTGTAAGTGACTAAGAGATTACTCAATTATTTGTATTGGGTGCGTATCCTTTGAAAGACTTGAAAGTGAGGGGCCAGGTATAAAGACTTGCTGATAAACAAAAGGGTCAAGTTATGTTTGGTTCCAATCTTAACCCTTCATCTGCCTCCTGCTTTACCTGCACAACATCATGGGTGCCTCCTCCTCACTATGGCAGGAGGACTACTACCACCATTATGGAGTGTGCCCCTGGGGGTAAGAATACCATCCACATTGCAGGTCCCCCACTTTATTGTGACTATGTGCCAGGATGGTTATGAGAGGGTTTGTTTGCATCTAGCCACTGTGACAAGGGCTAAGACGACAACTATGGCTCACACTCTCTCTCCTCTGCCCCTTCTCAGCGCCATACATCACACTTCTGTTTATTATTGTTACTCCTTACGGTACCTGGCAAGTCCACTGTTCTTGTTGAGCCACTGCCGGGGACTGCTCTGAGGTCGCACCTGGCAGCCATCAGGGTAAAGTCAAACTTGCTACCTGAGACTCTGTGAAGAACCCCATGACCCTTGGCATTGCAGATTCACTGCCATTTTAACCCCATTTAAACCTCTTCCAAATAACGACACAACGCTTACTTTTGGATAATTTTGGCACCAGCAGCCATTTTATTAACAACTTACAAAACATAAATATGTGTGTGTAAATATATATACTTTAATAACCAAACAAAACCCAAAAATAACCAAAACAACCTCCTTGGTGGTATTACCCCCAGCCGCACCACAGAGGCTCGGGGCAACACAGCCACAAGATAGCTGAACTTGTCACCGACTCCCAGGGATACCAGCCTGAGGAGCCCCACCTTTTGCCAGACCAACCAAGATACACACCGTTAAATGTGGGTGCCATAACCATTATGACTACTACACAAAAATTTTTCCACCAACTCCGAGGGCCCCTAACCACCACTGGGAGCATGCCATGACCCCTTTTGCACTTGAGAGACACCCCACAACCCCAATGCCCTCTCGATAGCTTTCTGAATCCCCAGGACCCACAAGTCAATCCCCACCGCATTCAAATGCACTCCGTTGTTCAACCAAAAATTTCCCAAGCCAGACTCCAAATCCCCATGACGGATGAAAACTCCCCCATTTCTGGTGACAAAACCGGATATTGCCCTGTTAACCTTCACCCTTGCCCTGTTGATCCTCTCCACCAACCTGGCACCATGCCAAGCCCATCTGGCAACTATATCCGACCAAACCATAACCATCCCCAGAAACTCAGACCAAAGACACAAAAGGTCACTAATCAGTAACCTGGAGGGAATGACACAAACAACAGCACATCTGGAGCCCGATCTAAGCAAACAAAATGAGGCACTTCAGCCAACACGCTCCTCCATAGTATTCCTCTCATACCCATCCATCGCACCTTCGTCGTCTGATAAGGAAAGCCCAACTGTCTCCCATTTGCTCCCTGAGCTGCACGCTGTGCACCACAATAGACAAACAAATGGTCTAGAATCCAAACCTACTTCTAGAAACAACATAAAAAAACACAAATAACAGATGATCACCCAGTCACCCATAATGCAGCAACCTATCCACAATATCAAAATGGACTCCCCTCCTCCCTGAAAACCTTAGTCCTATCATGCAAAATGCAGCCGAATGTACAACCTATACTGGTTTGAATCCCAATGACCTATCTGCCTCACTAAACCAGGGAGCAAACCAGGCTGGACAAAAAGAGTGGGTGCCATAACCCAAAGCCACAAGCCAATTTCCTTGTGATCCCGCAGGATATTGGGCTTCACCGCCTACTACTGCCTAAATTGCTCATTGAAATGGAGCCAAGCCTGGTCCCCATAAACCCTGTAGGCTTCCCCTTTGGCGTCCATATAACAGAACAATGCTAAACAATGTTCTGGTGCCCTCTCTCCGACCACAATAGCCAAAATCGCAAAAGCCTGCAACCAGTTATTGAATGTCTGACACAGGAGAAGGGAAAATATCTCCACGTACTCATCTTTCCAAATGTTTTTCCTCATGTCAAGTGAGCCACCAGATGCCGCTCAAAGCACACGTACACCATTCCCTTAGCCCGATCATTAAGCTGTACACTATCCGCTTGCCCCTCTTCCCATCTGAACCGAGACTGCTACACCTCTGGTCTTCGAGCCTTTCCCTACGTGCTTTGCAACCCTATGAATGGCCACCGATCCCCACACCACCACCGGGGACAACTCCTTGCTACACATCCCACCCCTCTCCAAACGAGCCAATAATTCCTTCAGAGTGCTTTCACACGCAGCTGCATTTTTTATGTGTTTTTGGTGCTTTTTTATGCATTTTTGGATGCGTTTTTTTGTTCAGAAATGTACAGCAGTAATTGCTGTGCCTTTCTGCACAAAAAACGCATCCGAAAACGCATCAAAAATGCACCAAAAACACACTTTGTGAAAGCACCATAAGTCTTCCACTCAGATCCTGCAATTCACCCACATTCTGACCGCCCAATCCTGGGGATATCCCTCCCCAAGGCTACCTCCTGAGACATTAAAATAGGTGGAAACGAACAAGAAATGGATGTATACTCACCAGGCTGTGTGGGGGCTGTGACCCTACCAGCCGCCAATCTGGATCCCTGCCAACTGTCATCACCGACTCAGGGTGTCTGCCGCTGCCCCTGACTGGTGCCTCACCAAGGACATGCGCAGCAGGAGAAGGAGGGTGGATGAAAGAGGCAACAGAAGGCCCACTTCTGAGCATGGAGAAGGCCCACTTCCCGCCCCTGAGACAGACTGCTTGTGTGGATTCCTCCCAGGCTGATAAGTTAAGCCCCTGGCATCAGAACGACCTCCCTGACCTAATGGGTTACAAGAGGGGCTCCTATGGCGATGTCTGTACCAAGGAGTGGCATCAGGACTCAGGTGTTGTGGCAGCCTGGTCTAGCACCCACTCCTCACATTGGCTGCTGGCAATGATATCTGGTTTGCCCCACTGCCTAAGGCTTCCTGGACCTGCTCTTAGAGCCAATCTGGACCCCTGTAGCTTGCTGCCGAACGCAGCTCCTCAAACAGCATCTCCATTGCTGCCATGATTCTAAGGGAGCAGGAAGGCAGACGTCACATGTCCACTCACTCTGGTGTGCTTACTGCTCGCCAACATGTCCTGCACAGGAAACCTTACAGCCCTCCTTGACTCCACGCAGTGCCGCGCCCATCCATTAACTGCAAGCAGGGTCATGTGTGTGCCTCCCTATAGTCTGCGCCTGGCTCTGGTCCCAAACTTGATTGCTTAGTTACAGCAAATTGGAGCAAACCCCGGTAGTAGCATAGTGGGTACACAGCCCGCCGTATCCCTGTGACAGTAGGTTCAGCCCATGGACTCTTTAGCTCAGTGTTTTTCCTAGTCCACATACAGGTCTTATTTGAGAAGGGTTTTTTTTATGTGTGGGAGGGCTTTTACTTTACTTGCAGGAATTTTTGGTGTTTACACTTGCATGTCCCCTCGGCCCATGGCTCATGGTTCCACCCAAAGCGTCCTGTTCCAGCTCATGGTACTGCTCAGAGCTCACTCTTCTGGCTAACGGTTCCATTTAGGCCACCCAGGCTCATATTTCTGTCCAGACACCCTTTTTTTAGCCCATGATTCCACCCAGAGTTCCCCATCACATGGTTCTGCCCTGGGCTCCCTCTCCTGGCCATTGGTTCCACCAAGAACCCCCTTGTCTTGCCTGTGGTTCTGCTCAGGTCTCCTTTGCTCATGATTTTTCATTACTGTGTTGTTCTCCCATTGTTGGTTTGTACCTGTTGGTGTCTAGGGCTGGTGGGCTGCTGTGTGTGATCATACCGTGTCTGAGTTGATAGACACCAGCAAGCAGCGTTCCTTGGCTGTGAGACTGCAAGTAGATGCACCAGTATAGGCAAGTACCTAGGTAGCATCTGACACTGATATAGTGTGATGCATTATAAGGCTTAGAACTGTGCTATAAATGGTAGGAAAAGAAAGTTAGGAGTTTTTAAAAGGGAGTGTTTTTTTCAAACCTTTCGGACAACAATTAGTTTAGGACTTGCTTTGGAATTCTTGTTTATTCTAAAAATTAGTCAAAAGGTGCGACAAATGATAAAATGAAAGCATTGCAACTGCTGAGGGAGGAAAATCATGACAAGGCGTTAGAAATGTATAAAGAGAAAAATAAACTGATTGAAAGGCCAATAAAGGGAATAAAGACTAGAAGAGAAACAATCAGTGCAGAGGAAGCAAAGATAAGCCAAATATAATTAATATTTAACTATATGAAAAAATAGCATCACTATTGCCACTGGGATACCACAGGAGTCAGTATTGAATGGGTTATAGTGAATAGTGGGGTACGACAGTGGTCAGTATTGGAGGGGTCACAGTTATCAGGAGGCAGTGTTGGACTGGGGTGTCCTGGATCCACTGGTGAAGTTTATTCTTAGGGCCCACCAGTGGAGTGGACTCTTGGGGCACACCCTATTACTCAACATGACTGCACATACTGCATATGTCTCGTACACTCTGCCTCTTGCTTTCTGCCTATCTTTCTCTGCATTTCTCCATAAAATTCAGTCCCAATACTTTCAAGCTCAGAGATACCACCAAGCCTTGGGCCCACCAGATTCTCCTATTCCGTTGTGGGCTATTCTGAGCCTGCTATTGGGTTATCACAGGGGTCAGTATTGGTAGAGTCATAGTTACCAGTGGAGTACCACAGGGGTCAGTATTGAAGGGGTTACTATCGGGCCACCAGAGGGGGGCTCTAATATTTAAGTGATCACAGATATCAGTGGAGTACCACAGGGGGCTCTATTGGAGGAAATCACATTTACTAGTGGGGCACCACAGGCATTAGTATTATTAAAGGGATCATAGTTACTAGTGAGGTAACACAGAAGGCTGGATTGGAGGAAATCACTGATACTGGTGGGATACTACTCTACTGGGGACTGTATTAACTGGGATCATAATGGGGCACAGGTGACAGTACTGGGACTACTTATTCTTACTACATTTATTTAATGACCTTGCAGAGACTTTCAGTACAGGATAATTTTAATGTTTTAAGTTGTTACTAAGTTCTGTAAAGTAATAAAAACAGAAGAGGACAATGTAATTGTTACATCAAGTGAGGTACAGTGAGCCCTAACTAGAACCCCTGTCCACTGTCCCTGCCTACTTGATGTGATTCCCTAGATGGCAGACCCCAAAAAGGGGGGTGGTTTCCCCATGCTCTTTAAATGGGAAGGGCCTTGATAAAAAATGTTAAACAGTCCTTTGGGGCAGAAAAGAAAATGGGACATCCTTTCCAAAAAATTTAGCAAAAAAAAAAACAATAAACTAGCCAGGGTTCAGAAACACTTTCAAGAACGAGATACGGAATAAGAAAACAAGCTGAGGACAAGAACACAAGCAGAGGTCAGGTAGAAGGAAAAGCAAACTTGCTCCAAAGATCCAGCATAGGTGCAAAAAATGAGACTTCTCTTTTTTGTAACCTCCGTTTCCCAAAAAGGGGGTTTTAAAAAAATTCGCCCCTTTCCCGGTTTTTTCCTTGAAAAGGGGGTTTCGGGGGATTTTGGTTTTTAATTCCCTTGTTCACCCCAAAGACGCTTAAACCAACAAAGTGTTCCCTTTTAAATTTCTTTGGGTACTTTCTGTGATCTGGTTTCCCCTACATCACTTTCCCCCATGAACAGGTTAACCCCTTTTTTGTCCTCATAAAAAACCCATCAAAAAAATTTTTTGTTGATATATTTATTTAAAAAATTGGGGTCAAAAAAACGGGGGGGAAAAAAAGAAAATTTTTTAAAAATTTTTGTTTTGCAAAATTGGTTTAAATTCGGGGGTTTTGTGTACCCCTTGAAAACCTTAATATATATTAAATAGATTTATTACGGAAAATTTATCTGTTCGGGGGGCCCGGCATCTAACTCTAAGACCAGAATTCCCCCCGAAGACCGGGGCCATCCGTTTCCCCAAAACACCACCTTTTCAGGACTTTTCCCACTTTCTCTTTTGAAAAAAACCCGGAAAATAGTAATTACCCCGCATGTTTTTCTAGAAAAAAGCCTTTTGCACCCAGGGTTGGGGGAAAGTTTTGTTGTTTATTAATACCCCATATTTGGGTATGTACTCTGGTTTTTTATTTTTCCCTTTTACGCTCCCCCAATATGAAAGAAGACAATCTGTGCAGTAAATTTTATATACCCCGTTTTGGGGGCATCCCCAATTTTAAAAATTGTGTGATTTTCTATTTTTTATCCTCTTTTGGGGTTTAAAAGTAGTCATTTTTTCATGTATAAATTTGGGAAAACGTTTAACCAAAGCCCTCCAAAGGGATAAAAACCCTTTCCCCGTGACAAACCCGTTTTAGAGCTTTGTGTACTTTTGTAAAACTCCTAATATTTCATTTCCCATTTTCAACCCTTTCTTTTGGGGTACCCATTTTGCACGTGATCTATTTTTTTAGTTAAAGTTGCCCTTTGCTCCCTAGTTTATTTTTTACAAAAAATTTTTTCTTTTGAAAGATATTCTGAGCTATTGGGTGTTGAGGGAAAATGGTTTTGTTTTGTTTTTGCGGAATTTTGTTTTTTACTTTTGGGATAATAGTTGTTCTTGTGTTTTTTTGGGTTTTTTACTTTCTCCCCTGCCGTTTAGTTTGTTTTTTCTGTATAACCCCTTTTAAAATAATATTTCTTTTATTATTTTTTTTCTTCATTTTTTATTATCCTTTATTCCCCTGGGAAAAGGAACTTTTAAACCCCTTTTAAATTCCCCCAAAACAGGTATTCCATTTGGGGGGTTTTGTATTGAAATGAATTTAATATTTTTCCCCCAAAAATCGTGTTGGCCCCTTATGGGCTTCCTATGAAAATGTAATGTTTTTTGACCATGTTATAATCTCCCCGTAATTCCAAATCCGAAATTGGGTTTTTTCCTTTTTCCACATTAAAAGTAAATTTTGTAAAAGTATTATGGGGTTTTAAAGTAAAGATATGGGAAAATCGGTAGGCGCCCCATTTCACCCCCAAACAATTTAGGGGTTATCTATGTACGCCCATAAACCCGACAAACACGAACTAAAACGGATTTCTCCACATTTTTAAATGTACTTGATCTTTTCCCACCAGATACGAAGAGATTCGCTATTGTGGGAGAAAAAAAAAAAGATTTGTTCCATTGGAGCTTTTCCCTGATTTGGCATAAAAAATTATCGAATGAAAAAATAATGGGGTTTTTTTAACCTATGGGGTGGGGGTCTTTGGGGCAAGGGTTTTCTTTTTTCATTCTTATGTGATTGGGTTTGCCCTGAGGTCGTGGGCGTTTTGGGGTCCGGAAGCCGAGGCCCCGAGACAATAAAGCCCCAAAAGGGGGAACGGCATCATAAAAAGGGTAAAAGGGGGAGGGGGCCCCACAAATTTTAAAGACGTTTATGTTTTTTTTGATGGTGTTTTAAAAAAGGAAAACCCGTAAAAAAGGCAAGAGAAAATAGGGAAACAAAAATAAATTTTTATAGTTCACAGCAGGTAGGTCTTTGTGAATTTTTAAAAAGGAATTTCCCAACGCCCATCCCCAGTTTGCTTATTGGTGCGTTTTGGGGGCCCCCCTAATTGGGCCGGGGGTGACCCCACCCTCTGTCCAGTGGCTGTAAAACCGTCACCCAAAATCACCCGCCCAGCATTCCCTGGGTTTGGGAAAGAAAGGGCCCGGGGGAATTAACACATGAGAGCGTTGCAACCCTTTCATGCCAAAAAATTTTCCGTTTTAAAGGGGTTTGGCATTAGTATTGGAAAAGTGATGTGAAAAATGGAAAAAAGGGGCGAAAAAATGGTAAGGGAAATTGAATTTTGGTAAATTTAAGGTTATGCTGGGAAATAAAATGTATAATAGTGTGCTAAATAGTATGATACTGGATAAAACTGCTGCTGAATGAGACTTGGGGATACTAAAGGACACTAAATTCAAATTTAAAAGACCAAGCCCGGAAAACTTTTGCCAAAAAACTCAAAAGACATTTAAAAGAAGGGTTCCCTAAATCATGCCCCAAAAAATAATTTTTTCTCTATACTTTTTATTTTGAGGCCACATTTGGAATTTTTTGTTTTTACTTTTGGTCCCCCATGTTTAAGGTAAATTTGGTTTAAGGAAACTTTGAAAATTTAAATTACTTAGTGCAAACACGGGCCCCATGATAAGATAAAAACAAAAGGCATTGGGCAGCAGGGGAACACAACCCAAAGTCAAACATTTTTATACAACTTACCCCGAGATGTTTAAAGCGAGGCAGGTAAAGCCCCTTTTTAATATCCCGGTTTCTTTTGACTTTTATAATGGGTGAATCAGAGGGGTAAAATACAGTGTCCCAGCAGAGACAGGATCTTTTCTGGGGTGGCGGGTGATCGTCCCCCTGGTTGGAAGAGCAAAAACACCAAAATTTTTGTCCAAAAAAAAATATGGAAAACCCAAATGAGGGGGGAGCTACAAAAGGGGGAAAGGCCTTTTGTCCCACCAGGGGGCGGATGGGGGTCCCTTTAAAACGGTGCAATTTTAAATTTTTACAAAATGAGAAAATTTTAAATTTTGGGGAAAAAGGGGGTTTTATATGAATG
Source organism: Phyllomedusa bahiana (assembly GCA_025379985.1). Classification (NCBI taxonomy): domain Eukaryota; kingdom Metazoa; phylum Chordata; class Amphibia; order Anura; family Hylidae; genus Phyllomedusa; species Phyllomedusa bahiana. Next base: position 8,969 of record JAODAL010039842.1, read on the forward strand.
GAATGCTTAATAAATGAATTTCGAGTTGAAGATTTGGGGTTTTTGAAAAGGCAAGATCTAAACATTAGGGAAAAAAAAAAAAACCCGAAGAAAAGGTCGATGAAAGTTTGGTCCACAGAAGTTTTTTAAATTTATATTTTTAGGAATGAGAAAAAAACTCAAGGCCCAAAAAACAAAAAAACCAAGAGTTTATGGCCAATAACACACAATATGTGCTTGTTTGATAGAGGAGTAACGGAGGGGATTACAGATGGCCACATATTGTCAAAGGGCATCATGTGAGGAGAAGACATTAGAAGTTCTGAGGTACCAAAAAAAAAAAATTGAGTCCCTACAACGCAAAAAAGTAATGGTTCCTCAATTTTAAAAAATTTGAAAATGAGGGAGGTTGGGGCCCAAAAATTTGTTTGGTTTATCATGAGTCCAAAAGGAAAAGAAAAGGGTTTGTGAGGAAAAAGTACAATTTAGGGGTGGAGGTTGCTGGTGGTGGACACCAGGGTTGGGTGATCAGGGGATTTATAAACATTGTAAACCAGTAAACCCCCAAGGAACAGAAAAAAGATGGGAATTCTTATTTTTCCCGATTGACCCCGAAAAACCCAAGAGGATGAACCTGTGAAAGGGGGTCATTTTTGTCTTTTCCCGTTGGGGGACTTACCCTTTAAAAGGTTTCCCCTGTGCGTATGGTGAACCCCGAGAGAAACCAAAACCCATTCCCGAATTTTTCCGTCCTCATTTTGTTGTGGCAAGAACCTTCCCAGGGTGAAGGGTTTTAAAAATGAGGTATGGGATCTAAAAAAAAGAGAAAAACATTTTAAAAATTATTACAAACAAATTTAAAAATTAAAAAATAAACACATCCACCTTTAAATTTCCAAATTTTCCCAAAATTAAAATTTTTCAACAAACAAAATTTTTTCCTTTTTTCCCTAAAATCTACCTTATTTTACCCCTATTAAATTTTTTTTTACATTTAACCTTTTTTCAAAACCACCTTAAAAAAAAAAAACAAAAAAGGGAAAAAAAAAAAAGGGTTAAAAAAAACCCAAAACCCCCCCCAAAAATCCTTTTTAAAACTTCCCCTAAAACCCAAAAAAACTCAACCACCGCAAAAATTAAAAAAAGGAAAAATAAAACCAGCCTTTTTAAAAATAATTAAACCCCCCCCCCAAAAAAAATGATTTTTATAAAAGGGTTTTGGGAAAAAAAAGGGCCCCCCCCCCCCCCCCCCCCCCCCACCCAGCTTTAAATTCGGGGGGGAAATCCCTTCCCCGCAATTAGCAGCAATAACCGTTTTAACCCAAATTAAAATTTTGAAGCCAAAGAGACGGTTAAAATGTCATGTTTTAAAACCAAATGATTTTTAATTTAACACAACCCAAAACCCCCCACAAAAAGTAAAAAAAAAAAATAAAAAAAATTAAAGGGGACACTACCCATTAAAAATTTTTTCTTTTTACTAATTGGGCAAGTTGTAGTTTTTAAGGTTTTCCCTTTTAAGGGTATGGGCTAAGGGGATGGGCCAATTGGTTTCCCAAAGAAGTGGAATTCTTCCCAGGGAAAAACAGGAAAAAATTTGGTTTTGAAAGAATTGAAGTTTGGGGTAATTCGCGGGGGAAAGAAGTGTGGTTTTTTGGGTTGATAAAATGGTGCGAAAATGGTGTCCATGGGCAAAGAACCCCTTGGAAAAGGGAAAAAGGGCCCTAGCCCGCATGAATGTGCAGAGATGAAGCCAATCAGAGACCCGGGGGGTTTTTGTGACATCACCGCACTTTTATAAGTCCGGGGGGGGGAAAGGGGGGGAGCTCATACGCCTTTACTGTATGAGTAAGAAGGTGCTGCCCCTGGGTATTTTTGATATTTTTACTAAAAACTCATTTATACGCGGTTTTTTTTTTGGGGGGTACAGCTTTTTCCCCAGAGGGGCTGCTTCTCTTACGTTCTAATTCTGATTTTGTGGGGTATTGGAACTGAAGTCCAGTGTGCGTCCAGTGCAGCGGCATATATTCGGCGGTGTGGCAGTTCTTTGCTAAGACACTGGTGGAGCCGAATATGGGTATATGTAGAATATGTAGGCAGAAAGTGAAGCGTGGCCAGGGAGCTAACGTTGGCACCCCGGCTCTGCGTCAACACATGCAGCGTCACCATCCGGTGGCCTGGGAGAAACGTGGCTCAGATGCGGTTGTCCATCCAGCCGCCGCAGCAACAGCAGCAGCAGCGCCCAGTGGCACGCATGCCATTGCAGCCAGTCGAGGCTCCACCACCTCTGCAAAAGGGAGTTGTTTCTCTTTGCCATCATCTCTCGGTCCAGATGCACTCTGCCACCCCAGTTAGATGATCCGCTGGACTACTGGGCAGCCAAACTGGATGTGTGGCCGCAACTTGCCGAGTTTGCAGTGGAGAAGCTGTCCTGCCCGGCCAGTAGTGTGGCATCAGTGCGGTTGTTCAGTGCGGCGGGGGCCACGTTACCCCAAGGAGAACCCGCTTGTCCACGAGAAATGTGGACTGACTGACCTTTGTCAAGGTGAATGAGGCGTGGATCGGCCAGGATTTCCACACACCAATGCCTTAGGCGTCAGATTACATCAGCCATGATGCCTCACCCAAACTGTGAGAAATGAGTCTGGGTTCAAACTACCTGCCTCAGCCACTATTCTGATGCCACCACCCGCCTGATGCCACACATCTGCTGACAGTTTCTCCATCAGCCTACCACCATCTTTACCAGGGACTGGCATTCCCACCAACCTCCACACTCTGTCATTGTGCCACTCTATGACCTCATGCTGCTGCTCAGTGCCGTCTTAACAACATTATGGGCCCCGGGGCAGAGCTGTTCACTGTGCACCCCATCCAACATATATCAATACTATCTAACAATACGACTGTTTCTGTTGCGCATAGTGACCAATCAGAGATTAGCTTTTAATTTCTCAAGGCAGTAGAGGAAATGAAAGCTGAGCTCTGATTGGTTACTATGGGCAACAAAAATAGACTATTAGACCGTCTTGATAAATGAGGCCCATTATGTTTAATCAATGATGCATTTGTATGAGGACCTGTATTATGCAGGAGAAGTTGTCTTTTTGCTGAGAGTAGTTTAAGTTTACATGTAAACTACTGCATAATACTTTTAAAAAGATATTTCAGCATGAACAGAAATAAAGTGTTTTTCTGCATTTGTTTTTCAAAATAATTTTTTACACCATTCACATTTTACACTAAATGTTAAATTAATTCTACAGGTTATTATGGTCATGTGGATGTTGAATATTTGTATTTTTTATGCAATGTAGGCACAATTTTTAAACTACTTTTTTGTACACTTATGTTTTTTTCTTTTTTTAATCTCTGAAAGTCTCTGAATGGCAGGGACCGGAGAAGCCTCCGATTCTCGCCATTTAACCCTTTGATTGTTGAGGTCCATGACTGCAGCATAATCAGAAGGAATTTCCGGACCCAATCGGGTTACCGGGACTCCCAGTGCATGATGGAGCCTGAGGAATATGTATAAAGTTAGCCCTGGGAACCAATAGTAGCCCCAGAGCTGTCTGTATAGTAAGCCTGCTGTCAGGGCACACCATGTGTTATCCCAACAACAGCCTATGTCATGCTGACACATAGTGTAATGTATTAGCTTAGAGGATTATACAGGAGTGTTTTAAGATGTATTTATTGCATACAGGAGAGTAATGTAATTTTGCGTATATACAGGGAGTATTAATACAGTAGTGTAATGTATTAGCAAACAGGAGTGTAATGTATTGGTATAAAGGAGTATAATGTATTATTATACAGGAGTATACAGGAGTGTAATGTATTATTATACAGGAGTATAGAGGAGTGTAATGTATTAGCATACAGGATTGTAATGTATTCATATACAGGAGTGTAATGTATTAGCATACAGGAGTATACAGGTGTGTAATGTATTAGTATACAGGAGTGTAATGTATTAGCATACAGGAGTATACAGGTGTGTAATGTATTAGTATACAGGAGTGTGATGTATTGGCATACAGGAGTATACAGGAGTGTAATGTATTAGCATACAGAAGTATAATGTATTTGCATACAGGAGTACACAGGATTGTAATGTATTAGCATACAGGAGTATACAGGATTGTAATGTATTAGCATACAGGAGTATAGAGAAGTGTAATGTATTAGTATACAGGAGTATACAGGAGTGTGATGGTATTAGCATACAAAAGTATAATGTATTTGCATACAGGAGTATACAGAAGTATAATGTATTTGCATACAGTATACAGGAATATACAGGAGTGTGCCAAAACGGTGTAAAAAAAATAAAATAAAGACAAAAGTGTAAAATAATTATCCCTTAATGGGAATTAAAAAAAAAATACAAAAAGTGCAGAAAAAAAATAGTATTAAAAATTATTGTGCATATATTACACAAAAAAACTACCCTGCACATGTTAGGTATCCACACGACCGTAATAACCTGTATAATTCATCTAATAGGTTATTTAGTGTGAAATATGAATGGTGTAAAAAAATTTTTGAAAAAAATGCAAAAACATCCTGCAAAAAGTTATTTTTTAAAAATTCTGCAGTAATTTATATGTAAACACAAACTACTTAACCCACAAACTACTTAGCCACATAAAACAATTCCTCATACAGCTGCGTCACAGAAAAAATAAAAGTTATGACTTAAAACGCAGGGAGACAAAAATACAAAATGTAGTTGTGTCATTAAGACCTTTTCAGGCCGGATGCTTAAGGGTTAACATCATTTTTTCTTTCTTAAATAAAGTGTTTTTATTGGGGATCAGAGGATTTGTGTAGATTTTTTTCAGTTTGTCATTTACTTTTTTATTTTTTTCAATTCCCAATCTTAGGATTTTGTAATAGAGTAATACCTTGCTGTATTGCTGCAGCAGCTGTGGCATCTAATGGGCACAGGATGGTTGACCGCATGCTATATCATATAACAGCCATCCTGTGCCCCTGGCCATGCAGCAGTCTGTATAACTTATGAGTTGCTGGGAGGGAGGGTGGGGGGGCACAGGATGGCTGATTACATGGTGCTGTTATAGGATATAGCAGGTGATCAGCCATCCTGACCGTGTCACTACCCTACGGAGCCCCTGTACCTTCCTGGGATGTGATGAGCCGGGACCCAGAGTAGGGCTGCAGCTTGATAGAAGTCACTGACCGCGGCCACAGCGAAGTGACTGAGAGACAGCCGGGAGGTGGGAGCTGGAGACGTCTGAAGGTGAGGAGGGAGGATTAAGAGGACTGAGCTCTTACACTTCCCGGCGGGGGAGGAGAAGGATGGGAGGGGGGAATGCTGCGGCTCTGCTCTCACTGCCGGCTCATGAGTTACTGCCGCGCAGGCAGGACAGGAGCAGAGACGCAGCAGCCTCTGTTGTTTTTAAGTGACTGAAGCGAAGCTTGTGTGTACACTGACCCCTCATAGGGCCCCCGTTCACAAGGGGCCCCCGGGCAGGTGCCTACCTGGCCCAATGGGTAAGACGGCCCTGCTGCTGCTGCTGTTGCTGGTGCCGTGACATCCACACTGTGTCATTGTGCCACTCTCTGACCTCATGCTGTTTGCTTATCCCCTGTCGTCACCTCCCAGCTCTCTGCGATCATTGTGCCTCTCTGTGGCCTACTGCGGTTTTTTCACCTCGAGTTGGTCATTGTGCCACTGTATGACCTCATGCTGCTGCTGCTGTTGATGCTGTCATCTCCACACGGTGTCATTGTGCCACTCTTTGGCCTACTCCTGTTTTTGCCACCTCCAGATTGTCATTGTGCCACTGCCTGACCTCATGCTGCTGCTGTGGATGCTGCTGTGACCTACACACTGTGTCATTGTGCCACTCTCTGACCTCATGCTGTGGCTGCTGCCGTACCCTCCACACTCTGTCATTGTGCGACTCTGTGACCTACTCCTGTTTTTGCCACCTCCAGAATGTCATTGTGCCACTATCTAACCTCATGCTGCTGCTGTGGCTGCTGCCGTAACCTGCACACTGTGTCATTGTGCCACTCTGTGGCCTACTCCTGTTTTTGCCACCTCCAGAATGTCATTGTGCCACTTTCTGACCTCATGCTGCTGCTTTGGCTTCTGCCGTAACCTATACACTGTGTCATTGTGCCACTCTGTGGCCTACTCCTGTTTTTGCCACCTCCAGAATGTCATTGTGCCACTGTCTGACCTCATGCTGCTGCTGTGGCTGCTGCCGTAACCTACACACTGTATCATTGTGCCACTCTGTGGCCTACTCCTGTTTTTGCCACCTCCAGAATGTCATTGTGTCACTGTCTGACCTCATGCTGCTGTGGCTGCCGCCGTCACCTCCACACTCTGTCACTGATGTTGCCACCTGAGCCCTCAGTTTGTTTTTTTCCAGCTGTCGCTGTCATGTCTAAATCAGGCTACATTCCCCCTTCAGTTTTTTGGTCAGTTTTGCCCTCTTAAGTGCCCAGGGAATTTTATAGTGAAGCGATTCTAAGAGCGGCGGTAGTCATATGCGTGTCATACTGAAACACAACATTGTATGAAGACCAAACCAAGCTCCCTCTGCATATTTAAGCATGGCACAACGTTCTAGAGCACCCTGCAGGCTCTGTGCAGCCTGGAAATAGCTGTTTTTTTTTCGTATTCAAAAAGAGCTTTATTGGAAGCAAAACATACAAACATTAGAATAATAAAAAAAAAGATAACAAAGACTAAGGATCTACAGGATATTGCCGAATCTCAAATATTTACCTGTAAATACAAAACAAGGCATCAAACATGAGCAAAGCTCAACATACTTCAGATCTATATTCTTATCTAATTCCAGAGCTTAAACAAGGAAATCCCGATTCGACATAGATCACTTTTAGGAAACAGAGATAATCACGGAAAAAATCCCTAACTATAGAGCAGATGCCTATGGCATTAATAACCCTGTTAAATCCTACAACTTTACTCAACTTAAAAACTCCACACGGCCATGGGAAAGTGGAACATGAACATCCGTAATAAGAAACCAGCCAAGTTGTTCATATAATCGATCATGCATTAGCTGTCTTGAAAAGAGAAAAGCGCCAGTCCTCGACTCGGGTACTCTATTCTCTTGCACAATTAAAGGTTAGCAATAGGAAAAAGCTGTCACCAATCTAAACTATCTGTAGGTCTCATATATCAAAAAGTCCAAGTAGTTAATTGAAGTTAGCGTAATCAGGAGAGGCGCAAAAGATAGTCCAGTCGTACCATGTTGCCCAGTATCTATCCGAGGTATGCTCTCTGTCTGCCCTGATCTCCTCCATTTTCTGCAAAAAAAATATTTCCTTGAACCAATCAGATATGGAGGGAAGTGTTGTCGATCTCCATAGCCGAGGGATCAAGATCCTGGCTGCACTAAGCATGAAAATAATTAAACTCCCTTTTAGGGTACTGATCGGTAGAGGGATAATGTTCAAGAGCAAGACTACTGGATCATTCTGAAGCTTTACTCCCGTAGTTAAGAAGATTACTTGTAAAACCTTATCCCAAAAGCGCTTTATATCCTCACAGTCCCACCATATATGTGACATTGTACCTTCCTCTTTACCACATCTCCAACATTCGCTGGGGACCGAAGGGTACATGGAGTGAAGCAGGGCCGGAACCCTGTACCATCGGGAAAGAATCTTGAAGTTTAATTCTTGTATCCTACAGGAAACTAAGGCCTTGTAAGAGAGAATGTTGGCTTTTCGCCAGTCTTCCTCCACTATAGCCCTTCCCAGTTCCCTGGACCAGGCAACTTGATAAGTCAGAGGAGCTTTAGGACCGGAACTTAGAAGTAGGTCATAAACCCGGGAGATTGTGTGATCATATGAAGAAGTGCCCACACACATTTCTTCAAAAGGTGTTAGACCTCTATGTAGATTCAAAGCGGATTTGTGAGTCGTGTAAAAATGATAAATCTGCCAATAATTAAACCAGGAGAGTGAGTATGCTCTCAAAATTTCTGGGATCTCTGTCAAAAGTTTCATGGAACAGTTGGTCAGGAGATCCTTAAAGAGCAATCGGTTCTCACGCCTCCTGCACCCTAGTGGAGGGCCCACCAGGGGCAGTGCCGGATTATGTAAGACAGGAGTAAGCGGACCATCTGGGGTAAACAGGGATAGAGACAGTCCGTACATCCGCCATACCGACAGGGAGTTCTGCACAATCCAGGGCAATGCTAACACCTGTGACTTAGGTAAGACTGAACTCGTTAACCAAGGGAGCTGAGAAACAGGCGTACCAGTTATCAGCTCTTCAAGTTGCACCCATCTCTTGTGGTGGCCTCTAAAATAACAATCAATAACTCTGACAGAGGTTGCAGCCAGGTAATATGCTTTAACATCTGGCAAGGCCAGGCCTCCTTCCTGCCTGGGTCTGACGAGGGCCGACTTTGCAATTCGAGCCTTTCTCCCCCCCCCCACACAAAGGACCGAAGGGTCCGATCCAGATTTGTGAAAAAAATCTTTGGGAGCAGGACAGGGAGCGCCTGAAATAGATATAATACTCTGGGTAGGACATTCATTTTGATAATGATGATGTTGATCCGCCCCACCCAGGAAAAATCTTTACTGTGCCATCGGTTCAAGTCTGCTGTTAAGGTGTTTAATAGCGGCGCAAAGTTTAGTTCCTCCATTTTCTGGAGGTCAGTTGGGATGTAAACCCCCAGATATTTAAAAGCCTCCAGGGCCCACCTGAATGGAAAATTTCTCTTCAGGAGGGCAACCATGGATTCCTCCAGGGAGAAGTTTAGGGCAGTGCATTTAGATAAGTTAATTTTTAAATTTGATATGGAACCAAAAATTTCTAAGGAAGACATCAAGGAAGTAAGGGATATCAACGGCTGCGTAATATAGAGGAGCAAATCATCCGCAAAAGCTGCGCATTTGAATTGTTCCCCTTGAATTTGCAGTCCTTGAATGTCCGGGTTCCTCCTTATATCTTGCAATAAATGTTCCATAAACAAAACAAATAAAATAGGGGACAAGGGACAGCCCTGCCTGGTGCCATTTCGTATGAACACCGGAGACGACAACGATCCATTTACTCTAACTCGGGCACTTGGGTTCTGATAAAGCGCCATGATACGCTGAAGCATGACAGGGCCCAATCCCAGCTGAGCGAGGGTGGAGTGAAGGAAAGACCAGTCTATTCTATCAAAAGCCTTTTCGGCATCCAATGATAGCAGCATGCAGGGCACCCCACTCCTACGCGCCCGATGAACAAGAGAGAGTGTTTTCATAGTATTATCCCGGGCTTGCCGGGAGGGTACGAACCCCACCTGATCCAGGCCGATCAAATCCTCCAAAATGGAGTTTATATGAGTGGCCAGGAGCTTAGCATACAGCTTCAAATCCACATTTAAAAGCGAGATCGGTCTGTAACTGGAACAAAGGTGAGGATCCTTCCCCTCCTTAGGCACAACTGTTATATAAGCTTGCGTTGCTTGAGGCGGGAAGGGCATAGCATGAGAGACAGAGTTGAAGGAGTCCAACATCGGCCCAGATAGCACGTCACCCAGTACTCTATAGAATTTGGCCGTGTAACCGTCCGGTCCTGGACTTTTCCCAGATGTGGCGGATTTCACTGCCGCGTCTAACTTTTCAGCCGTAAAAGGGGCCTCTAAAGCCATCAACCTGTCCAGAGCGAGTCTAGGAAGAGCTGTATTTTGGAGATAATCATTAAGCCTGTCTGTATTGTTTGTGAGGTGCTCGCTAGGAAGATTGTAAAGATCCGTATAATAGTCGTGAAAACTGTCAAGGATTTCTGTTGTGAGATGGACCATTCTACCCGATCTAGTTTTTATCGATGAGACAAAAAGCGAAGCCCTTTTGTCTCTCAGCGCCCTAGCCAGCATACGCCCAGGTTTATTGCTCCACTGAGTATTATTATTATTATTATTAAGTATTTTAGAGCGCCATTGAATCCAGGGCGCTGTACATTCGGGGGGTTACATATATTACATAAATCAAACGAGTACAATGATAAGTGAATAATGACAATTGGCACGACAGAGGGAGAGAGGACCCTACCCGCGAGGGCTTACAATCTACAAGGAGGGGGAACGAGACAGGAGGTGAGGGACAGACATGTATGTGGAGGAAGTAGTGACATGTTTAGTGAGGGTTGTAGGCAAGCCTGAAGAAATGGGTTTTCAGGTTGTTTTTGAAGGTGGTGAAAGTGGAGGAGAGTCTGATGTGTTGGGGCAGTGAGTTCCAGAGTGTGGGTGAAGCACGGGAGAAGTCTTGGAGACGGTTGTGTGAGGAGCTGATAAGAGGAGAGCAGAGGAGAAGGTCCTGAGAGGAGCGGAGATAGTATGAATGTATGAATGATAGTATGAATGTGAGCAAATCTGCCGAAAACGTCTCTGCTTTTTATCTATAAGCCCACGAATATCGTGTCTAACTTGAATCAATTCCCTGAAGACCGATTCCTCGGCTAAACGTTTGTGGGAGGATTCCAATTTGTGCAATCGCTCTAGAAGCTGTTGCAATTTAGCAGCCGCCTCCCTTTTAAGTCTAGCGCCATGCTTGATTAGGACTCCACGAAGTACACATTTCAGTGTCTCCCATTTTATCTGATGAGAAGAGGGATCAAGCTCATGAACCTCCACAAAGTGCTGGGTGACTCGCCTTAGCTCGGCCAGGCAGAGAGGATCATCTAATAGGGATTCGTTTAGCCTCCAGGAGAAAAGCCGTCTACTACTGAGGGGTAACTCCAAGGTACAGAATACCGGAGCATGATCTGAATGTAGTATGTGTCCTATGGAGGTCCCCTTCAAATAGGGAAGCAAAGAATGCTGTATAAAGATATAGTCAATACGACTATATACTTTATGAGGTGAAGAGTAAAATGTATAATCGCTGTCACTCGGGTGAAAAGTACGCCACGCGTCGCAAAGCTGCATTTCGTGCAGAAATTTATTGATTTTATTCAGTTTGCTAAACGGGACAGCACTTCTCCCCGAGGAGGTGTCCAAGTCTGGGTTGATTGCCACATTAAAATCCCCACCCAATATCACTGCACCCTGGGCAAAAAGAGTCAGGTCATCCAAAACCTTAGAAATAAAAGATAACTGTCCTTGATTTGGGGCATAGATGTTAGCTATAGTATAAATGGTGCCCTGCATGCTGCAATTGATAAAGAGATATCTTGCCTCTGAATCTTCCTTAATATTTAATATCTGGTGGGGGAGCGACTTGTGAAAAAGAATCGCCACCCCCTTACTTTTCGTCTCCGGGTTACTACTCTGGCACCAGACCGGGTAATATCTATTTTTCAATTCCGGCAAGTGCTGTTTACAAAAATGAGTTTCCTGCAGACACAATATTGCGCTTTGGATTTGTGCATTTCGTAAAGTATACGAGACCTTTTTTCAGGAATGTTTAACCCCTTCACATTGAAGGAGGCAACCGTGAGTGCTACCATCCAATCTTCGACAGCTGAACTAAAGAGGTACCCTTGAGGACTCTACAAAAAAGATACAAGACTTCAGGCCGTGTGAAATCCGCAGGCAAACAGCGCCAAAGCGAATAAACCACCAACAAAAATCTAACAGAAAAAGCCAGAGGCATACTAACTGAAATGTGCAGTAAAAATACTGCTAGGGACCAGTAAACAAGACTGGCACCCGACCCTATGTGGGGTCCGTGTCTGCCAGGAGTCGAGACGCTCACGGCTGGAGAGAACACGTCTCCCTCTACCTGGACATTCACTTCATGACGCAACTCCCTAGCGATGTTAGGAGAGCATCTCTAGAACACGTTTGAAAGAACAACAATTGATAACTTAAAATATCAGGGGACATGCAAGTAAACGGAAGCTCCCCCACCGGGGGGGGGGGGGGGGTTGGGAGATAAAAGAAATAGGGAGTATGAGGAAGGAGAAAAAAAAAAAAAAAAAAAGAGGGGGGAGAAGGGGGATTAAAAGGGGGGAGGGGAAGGATGGGAGAGGGGGGAAGAAGGGGGATTTAAAAAAAAAAAAAAAAGGGGGGGGGGGGGAAATATGGGATAGGGGGGAGAATCCCCCTCACCCCCCGGAGAGAGGAGCCACATCCTGTCGACTAAACTGTGACCCAAAGTGTCAGTTGGACATCATCTAAACCCTCAGTTATAGCCCGAAGGACAGCAACATCACCAGTGCTTCTCCAGCAGACCAACCATGCGCTGCACCAGAGAACAATAGTTGACCTGGAAAGACTCCCAAACGGAAGTGATATGATGTCACCGATCAGGGTATTTGGAGAGGGAGACTTCGTCTGGGCCGATCCCTCATATCCTCTCTACCAAGAGAGGATCGTGGCGTCTTCCTCAACCATTGCGGAAGAGCTGATGTCTGAAAGTTCAGTCTCTTAGATGGACCTCCTCCTTTATCATACGGCGCCGCTTGGGAGGTCAAGAACATGGCCGACCAGTCCGGTAGCTCCATCGGAGGGAGCTCCAAAGCCAACAGAAAGGAAGGAAGATCCGCCGGAGATCTAAGCACCAACATCTCGTCACCTCCTCTGACCTGTAAGGCGAAGGGGAATCCCCACCGATATGCGATATTGTGAGACTGGAGAATAGTCAACAGAGGTTTCATAGTTGCCCTGAGTCGCAAAGTGCATCTAGAAAGGTCCGGGAACAGTGAAATCTTCGCGCCCTCAAATGTAAGGTGTGGAATGGCCCTTGCTTTCCTCATAATAGCTTCTTTAACAGAATAAAGATGCACCCTGCAAATCACATCTCGGGGTCTTGCGTCATCAACACTTGGCGGGCGAAGAGCCCTATGTGCCCTGTCCATCTCAATAGCGGCATCCGCAGTTTTCCCCAGGATATTATTGAAGAGCTTTGTAAGCGTTGGAAACAAGTCCTGTGACTTAACAGACTCTGGAAGACCCCTCACCCTAACATTGTTCCTCCGATTCCTATTTTCTAGGTCGTCCATATGCTCGATTAGGGACTGCTGGAGACTGGCTTGGTTGTCTATGGCTGCTTGCATATCTGTGAATTTTTGCTGCACAGTGTCCTGGAAGTTTTCCAGCACCTTTACTTTGTTTTGCAAGACATCCACATCTGCTTTAACCGGTTGAAGCTCAGAACGCCACGAGGCTTTCAGGTCCTGGGCAAGAGCTACCCGATCGCTTTTTACAGGAAGCAGGGATAGTAGTGCCTGCAACTCAGGGTGACTCTTAAGGGCTGACAGGGCTTCAGCTCTTGGCATATGCAAGGGAGAAGTAGCTGTATATCGTGTTTGTGAGTCCCTGCTGCTGACGTTGGACTGTGCAGGGGAGGAGGGAGTACTGGTGTGCCCCATATTGGGCCAGACCATCTGCAGGCTGCGCTTCTCATGGGCTAGGGAGCAGCTGATCAGGGGCCCCTGTGCTGCAAGAACTTGTGGGCTCCCTCTAAGTCCCTCATGATGAGCCATGTGAGAGGATGTGGGCGAAGGCGTCCCTTGCAGTCTCCCTTGTCTGCCATCCTTGGGGGGACTGCTGACTCTGCGGCTCTGGGGTTACTTGGGGCTGATCTTTTAGCCCTGATTCTGTCCACCTTGAGGCCTCCTCCTCCTCCATATCAACACCCCTGTACCTGTCCCCCAAAGCTGTGGGGGTTGTGGAGCGGATTCGGGCCTGTCCTCTCTCTCTTGAGCTCCTCTCTTGTCGCAGAGACTGTCGCTGGCTCTTCTCGGGGCCGAGCTGCTGCCGCTGCTGTGAGCTGCCGCCCGCCGGACGCCTCTGGGTCCTAGCGCCGCCTCCTATCTCCTCCGCTCCTGCCGACTCTTGTGGGCTAATCTGTGGGGCTGCTGCGGTCTCCCCTGCTCCGAGCTGCTGCCGCTGCTGTGAGCAGCTGCCCGCCGGATGCCGCTGGGTCCCAGCGCCGCCTCCTATCTTCTCCGCTCCCGGCAACTCCCGTAGCCGGGTCTGCGATGCTGCTGCAATCTCCTCTGCTGTCCGGTCCACTGTGGCAGCGATGCGACGTCTCCTCAGAGATCCCCGAACCGTCAGGGAGTCAGGAACGCCCGGCTTCTCCTCCGCATCTCTGGCCCAAGATGGCGCCCGCTCCGGTGAGCATGCCGCCGACGGGGTTTGCAAGCCCGCCAACGGCGCAAAATAGTTGGAGATTAAGACCTCCGGATCCTGGAGGGGTCCAACTGCTTCCCCCTGCGTTTCTTGCCTTTGGGTCCCATTTTTCAGGCACAAAGCCCCTTTTCTTTAGTGTGTTCCTAGGAGAGCTCCTCTATGCACGTCTCTACCCTCTCATGGCAGGCCACGCCCCCCGAAATAGCTGTTTTTTAACGTGATTCGTCCCAAAGTAATTCAGACCGAAACAAATTTTGTCGGGAAATTCGGCGAAGTCACTGAATCAAATTTTTGAGAAATTCGCCCATCTCTAGCTATGACCTGAGAGATGTGTTATCATCAGTAGCTATAAGTTTGAGGAAACCCCCCTTTAGTGCAGAAAAAGATTACCCCATTATACTTTCATGTATTGCTCTTTTTTTGGTTGTGTAGGTCCAGTCAAGTCTTATTTCTCCCTGTCCAGAGAAAAATAGAGCGATCATTCTGTTATTACCTACCATTTGAAAAGAAAAAACAACGGTACTCCTAAACAATGCTAGGTAGGAGAGAACTAAATACAAGAATACCCGCATTATAACCAAAGAAGAACACAAAAAAACTACTAGTAATAATAACAATTCCTAGTGGTCTAGATAATAGGCTAAAATATGATCTTTATTAATAACTATTAAAATGGGTAATTACCCCAAAGAATCCTACTGATCCCAAATGATAAAAATAGACGGAGCACTCCCCCCCAAAAGGGCGACCCTGCACCGGAACAACCAACAATAACCTACACAGCCCGTATATTACCGAATTACAAATAAATACCAACCAAAAAAAGAAACACACATCAAGAAATTAATCAAACTAATATCTACAAAATAATGAGAAGCCTGCAGCCAAAAAACATAACAAGGCAATCACACTTGATCCGTACTACATAACATCCGACGTGTCTCTCCCACAAATCCTGTGGGTTCATCAGGGAAAACACGGTCAGGAAGGAATGCCTACCTACAAGATATAGATATGTTACTTACGTCCCTTAAGGAAGATGAATACAACAGGTCCTGGGATCCTGTGATGACCACTAGTGATGAGCGATTACGTTGACTATCGTCATCGGGTCGATAGTCGTTATTGGCAATTATCAAGACTATTTCCGATAGTCGATAATAGATTATCGCCGATGACCATTAAAGTCTATGGGAGAGCAACAACATCTTCATTCTTACACCCGAACAGGGCTGGAGAAGCTGGAATTAACATCCACAACAGTAAAATGGATACGTGCTACATCTTAGGCAACACACTTAGGTTATAAAAGCCACAGAATAAAAAGTCACAGACCATTCACTATCCCTGACTTGTACCACAGCATGACCCTTAAACCTGCATGACCCACAAATTAAAAAGTGCCAGAAGGCAGTATGATTTGAACCATCATTTAACTTGAACTGGACATTGAATATCCCTGTTCTGGAACGCAGCATGACCCTTAAACTTGTCTGACCGACATATTAAAAAGTGACAGAAAAACGAGTCTTTCAACCACCATTTTAGTTGAACTGGACATCGACTATACCTGTCCTGGGCCACAGCATGAGCCACAAACCTGCATGACCCCCAGATTAAATAAGTGCCGGAAAATGGAGTCTTTGAACAACCATTTTAGTTGAACTGGACATTGACTATACCTGTGCTTTACCGCAGTATGACCATTAAACCTGTCTGACCCACAGATTAAAAAGTGCTGGGAAAAGGAGTCTTTTAACCACCATTTTAGTTGAACTGGACATTGACTATACCTGTACTGGACCGCAGTATGACCATTAAACCTGTCTGACCCACAGATTAAAAAAGTGCCGGAAAAAGGAGTCTTTTAACCACCATTTTAGTTGAACTGGACATTAACTATATCTGTCCTGGGTAACCTACATCTATTCAAGTCTTCCTGTACCTACCTTGTAAAATTCAGAGGAATATTTGTATCAGCTATTTTGTACATACAAGTTTTTTTGTAGTTTAATGCTAGAAAACACATTTTTAAAATAGGATGGAATCCCACCACGTCTTTGTTACTCTTTTTTTTTAATTGTATTAAATGGGTTGTCTCACTACAGGAATTGCTAGCTATTTTAAAGATCTTGCAAAAACAAGTCATTTTGCAATATGTGTCCATAAACAGTGTCCTACCTATTCCTGTTTTTGACAGCACCATCACCCTTGAGCCACTTTTGACAATTGTGAAGAACTAATGTCTGTTAGAAACCACATTTTTTACAAAAGGACCTGTAGTCGAGTTGCATTTTACAGCAAAATGCCCACAAAAATTCAAAATATGACCCTTGAGCCACTTTTGACAATTGTGAAGAACAAATGTCTGTTAGAAACCACATTTTTTTTAGAATAGGACCTTTAGCATAGCTGCATTTCACAGCAAAATGCCCCCAAAAATTCAAAACATGACCCTGAGCCACTTTTGACAATTGTGAAGAGCAAATGTCTGTTAGAAACAACATTTTTAAAATAGGACCTGTAGTATAGCTGCATTTCACAGCAAAATGCCCCCAAAAATTCAAAACATGACCCTTGATCCACTTTAGACAATTGTGAAGAGCAAACGTCTGTTAGAAACAACATTATTTATAATAGGACCTGTAGTATTGCTGCATTTCAAAGCAGCATGACCCAAAAAATTATAAAAATGACTTCTCAGCCACTGTTAAAAATTGTGAGGTAGAAATGCCACTTAAAAGCCACATTTCTGTTCCAAAGGACCATGATTATAGCTGTATCTCACAGCACCATGACCCCAAAACCATTGACAATGCGAAAAATTCTAAAGATGAAGTGAGTAAATGGAATACGGTTTTGTCATGAAACCTTGGTGTCTTTTACAGTCTCCTCACAGCAAAACCAGCAAAATGAACTGTTTGGAACTGAGAATAAAAATTGCAGTAAGAAATGATCTTTTTATAAAAAAGTTTTCAAGAGGACCATTTCTGTTTGAAGAGGAATGTGAAGTAGACCGGCAACTAATCGGTGACCTCGGCAATTGGGGCCACAACATCATCAGAGATCCATGCCTGATTCATCTTGATGAAAGTCAAACGATCCACATTATCTGTGGAAAGCCGGATGCATTTGTCTGTAATGACTCCTCCAGCTGTGCTGAAGGTCCGCTCAGAGATGATGATGGCTGCTGGGCAGGACAACACCTGTATGGCGTGGCAAGCGAGCTCGGGCCATTAATCCATTTTGGATACCCAGAAGTCAATTGGGTCCGGAACGCATCCAAAAACATCGGTGTTGAGACGCAGATAGCCGTGCACCATGATCTTAAGCTAGTCTCTGTGTGTTGTATGTGTGCCCTGCATTGCATGCGTTGGTGAGGTGGTAAATAAAGATTGCCAGAGGTCACTCATTAGGCTTCTGCCACCTTGCCTGCTGCTGCCGCTACGGCTACTTGGCACTCTACTGCTGTCACGTCGCTGACGTTGTTCCACCGTGACATTTGAAGAACATGAAGCAGACGAAACAGATGTCTCCAGTTGATCAATCAGCAAGGTCTCCATTTCCTGCATTTTACTCTCTATTTGGGTTGGTGGAAGGAAAGTGATGAGTTTGGTTTTGTATCGGGGATCCAGGAGGGTGGCCACCCAGTAACTGTTGTTCATTTTGATGGCCTTCATGCGAGGTTCATTTTGGAGGAAATAGAGCATCCAAGCACTCATGTGAGAGATGGAGCCTTGATTTCCCAAGCCTCTGGGTCGAGGGGCACTAGCAAACTGATCTTCCTCATCTTCCTCCTCCGCCTCAAATTCGCGCCAAACTCTTTCCAAGGCAGGGACGTCTGTAATGTCGGTTTCCAGGAATACCCCTCCTCCTCCTCCTCCTCTCTGCTTCCTCCGGCACAGCTTCAACACAGCCCTGACTTGCCTCAGATGATGCACCCTGAGAGCTGATGCGCCGCCTTGCACTAGCCCTGGACCCCGAACCACTGCCTAATGAAGACCGATAAAATTGTGAAACTGTCGGGCCTTGTGGATTCGAGGGAGAGAAAGGCTCCGTGTCCGCATCTGTATCCGTCTCCTCCTCCGTCACTGGCGGGGCCTGATGTTTCAGAGTGTCCAACAATCATTCCAGAACTAAGATCACCACAATGCTCATGCTGACAAGGGCATTGTCCGCACTGACCATTTTGGTGGCTTCTTCAAAACTGCCAAGGATGGTGCAGAGCCCTTTCACCTGCCTCCAATCTTGGTGGCTCAACACCCCGAGGTCCGCACCACTGCTTGTCAGGCCATGTGTCACTTCATACTGCGTAATGGCATTGCGCTGCTGCCACAATCGCTGGAGCATGTGGAGGGTGGAATTCCAGCGTGTTGCCACGTCAACAATGAGACAGTTGACGGGGAGGCCGAGCTGACGTTGCAACGCAGCCAGGCGGGACGAAGCAGGGTGAGAACGGCAGAAGTGCGAACTCAGACCTCGAGCCTTCCTCAGCAGGCAGTCCATCCCGGTTAGCGCTTTAGAAATTTCTGGATGACAAGGTTCATGACATGTGCCAGGCAAGGGATGTGCTCCAGCCTACCGATCTTAAGGGTGGCCAGCAGATTTCGACCGTTATCGCACACCACCTTGCCTGGCACAAGGTTCTTGTCACCCAGCCAGCGCTCGGTCTCGTTGCAGAGAGCCATCCACAGCTCCTGACCTGTGTGTGGACGGTCTCCAAGACAGATTAATTTCAACACGGCCTGGTTTCTCTGGGCCCGTGATGCCACCAGAGGACCTTGGGGGAGAGAACCCTGCACCATCCCTGCGGTTTTGAAGAGCGTGCGCCGAACCTGAGAGCCACCGTCACCACCAGAGATATCCACCCAGCTCACCCAGTGAGCTTTCAGAGATATAGCGGCCTTGGCCGTGCTTACTAGTCCATGTGTCGGTGGTCAGATGGACTTTTTCCGGACACAGATGCTGACAACGCGCTTGAACTTTTAGATGACACATGGCTGGCCAGGGCAGGGACAGCTTTCCTGGAAAAGAAATGCCTGCTCAGCATCTGATATTGGGGCAAGCAAGGGCCATGATGTGGCGGAACCCATCTGTGTCCACCAGACGGAAAGGCAACATTTCCAAAAGCCTGGCAATGTGTTTCTTCTGCTCCCAAACCTGGAAGACAGAAGGCTGGCTGCTAGACTGGCCACTGTACGGCGTGCAGGTCGTCAAACTGGTGGAAGGAGAAGGGGTAGGATTGGTCTGGTGGTGCTGGTCGTACTCGGGCGACGGTGGCGACTGAAGCGGAGGCTGATCCCTGATCATGACTCTGAGAGACATGGCAGCTGAGGAACGCTTGGTGGTGGCAGAGGAGGAGGAGGCGGAGACAGAGGGTGTGACAGTGGTTGGAAGCCCGGCATTGGTGTGTCCTTTTTTGGGCAAGTTTTGCCTCGATTTCAACTCATGCATTCGCTGCATGTAACTAGACATGTTGGTGGTGGTTAAACACCGAAGATTCTTACCTCTACTTATGCGTTTACGGCAAAGGCGGCATATGACATCGCTGGGTGAATCAGAGGCTTGCTCAAACAAGGCCCAGTCTTGAGAGGTCCTGGACCTTTTTGACGGCGAACAGCGAGGAGCGGGGTTTCCGCTGACCGTGGCTGGCGGAATCATATCAGCGGACTTCTGCGACCGCCCTCTCCCTTTTTGAGGCGGGACCCGTATTGACACTACCCCATCGTCTTCCTCCTCGTCCAGTGATGAAGCGCTCGCAAGCAAATTCTGCGGAAAAGACCACGATGGATCCGCAATGTCGTCATCATCATCATCAACACAGGATACTTGGTCTTCCTGACATTCTGCATCAAGGAGCTGCGGGCTACAAGCAAGAGGGACTGCACGGCGTTGCCCACCCCCCGGCATTTTTGCCGATTGACCGGATTCCTTCTCCTCCTCTGATAGCATCAGTAACTGGGCGTCAGAGCAAAATCATCCTCTTTGTCTTTGGAAATGCCTTCTTACCCCAATCGCATTTTGTCATCAAAGAGGTCTTCAGAAAATGGATTATCCACAGTTGTGGGTACACGAGTTGACATTTGGGCTGCCTTCGCTTCATGTTGGACAGATGCTGATGATGCTGATGACGACATTTGTGGCCATGACTTCGAGGACGAGGAGGTAAGACTGCTGGATGCAGGTTGCATTAACCACTGAACAACAGATTGGCGACGCTGTTCGTTACTGAGATTCACAGGGCCCTGACCCAGATGACAGCCTGTCAGGTACAACCGAAGATGAATTTGCGTTTTCGCCCGCATGGAAAGGAGCACCTTCATTATCTAGAGAATTGTCGCTTACACGGTGTCTGATTAAATTTTAAAAAACTAAAATGGGTCAACAACACGTGCAATACAACTATTTATAAACCTATTTTAAATAGGATAAAAACGAAATGTTTTTTCGAATACCTGTGAAACACGTCGGTGAAGACGAACAAAATCAACTGTTTACCTTTCCCAAATTTAAATGCAGTAGGCTAAATTATGGAACAAAGCTGGCGCATTTCGCCAAAGTGAAAAAAAAAACCTATTGAAAGTTTACACGGATAAAAAATGGTTTTTTGCAACCTAACAAATAGAGACTACGGGTGGATTAAAAAAATTGCTAATATTTAAAAAATTTAAATACAAGGTGTTTCCTAAATACTGTGTGAGACAATTGTGTATCAAATTAGTGCAAGGGCTTAAAAAACTGGCCGCACCAAAGTGAAAAAAAACACCTATTTGAAATGTATACGGATAATAAAAGGATTTTTTGCACCTATAAATACACCTGCGGTGACTACAAAATTGCTGTATTAAATTTAAATGCAAGTGGCTCTATGAACAAAACTGGGCCGCACCAAAGTGAAAAAAAACACCTATTTGAAAGGAAAACGGATAATAAAAGCAGTTTTTGACCCATATAAATACACCTTCGGTGACTACAAATTTGCTGTATTAAATTTAAATGCATGGTGGCTCTATGAACAAAACTGGATCGCACAAAAGTGAAAAAATAACTAATTGAAATCTATACGGATAATAAAAGGAGTTTTTTGCACCTATAAATACACCTGTGGTGACTACAAAATTGCTATATTCAAATTTAAGTGCAAGGTGGCTCTATGAACAAAACTGGGCCGCACCAAAGTGAAAAAAAACCTAATTAAATCGTGTACAGATAATAAAAGTGGAGTTTTGCACTTATCAAATACACCTGCAGTTACTAGAAAAGATCTGTATCCCAATATAAGTACAGGCTGCACAACATACAAGTAATATTTCACCAAAAACTGGCCAAAAACTGTTAATCAAAACCCATTGCAATGCAGGGTCAAATCACAGTCTGGGCTGCACAATATCCACTCTCCTTTCAAAAAACTGCCTGCCAGCGTGTCTGTGTTCGCCCGCAACCCCCCCCCGGGGCCCCCCCCCCCGCGGCTGTACAGCGCTAGATGCTTCTTTAAAATTCTCAGCCTAAGTAACTAAAAACTGCAAATCTCTAATCTACCTAAGTTCTAATGTTCACAGCTAAAAGCATAGTTGTCTGTGTGAACAAATAGAACAGTTTCGCTGAGCTGTTTTGAGAGAGACCGAGCACACGTCCTGCTCTTATGATACACAGACACACACTGATGCTGAACAGGAAGGGCTGTTCTATGTAAAACGAGGTCATGTGATTTTTCCAGCCAATCACAACCATACACATCCCAGTCATGACGTCGCACACCCAGCTCACCCTGCTCTATTCTCTAAGCTGATTTGCTGGCCGCCAAAATGACAGGAAGCGCTGAAAATGGCGCGATATTAATAGATTATGCGCAGATTTTAACCTAAATTATAGCGTGATTGAAAATATCCGATCAACATAAAAACCGTGCCGATTTCAACTTTGTCGATAATAATCACTCAACACTAATGACCACCAATAGCGCTGCTGGAGATAATAACCAAGGGCTGTGTAGGTTATTGTAGGGTGCTCAGGTGCAGGGTCGAGTGCTCTGCCTATATTTATCATCTATGATTATTAGGATTCTTTGGGGTAATTCCCCATTTTAATGGTTATTAATAAAGGTTATATTTTAGCCTATTAGTATTTCTAGTAGTTTTTTTATTACCTACCATTTGAAAAATATTTATACGAGGCTTGTAAGTTTTGAAGTCTGGAAATTGCTAATAATTAGACTTAGAAAGTTCACAATATAACAAGCTCTGACTGGAACAAATATTTTAATAATAATTTAAAATACAACTAAAACACGGATACAATTTTGTAAAAAAACAGTGCAAATACACGAAACACCACTGCGTTATTTTTTATATACCCATGTTTTATTTGCATTTTATGACATTTTTGTATTAAAATATTCGTTCCAGTCTAGTTATTAGCAATTTCGGGACTTTGAGGCTTACAAGCCTCATATATTTATTTTTCAGAATTTCAACCAGTCCTGTCTTCTGTATACTGGGGGAGTGTTATATTCCACGACAAAGGATTTACTTCATATACTGAAAGACCAGTGATAAGTGCTCTAGAGAGTTGTGCCTCTGGATTGCACAACCTATTGTGTATATTTTACATATACTGCTCCCTAGTTTATTTTAACTTGTCTTTGGTTCTTTTCTCCTTTCTATTTCACCTCCTATTTGTAATGAGATTAGCTGCACAAACAGTAAAGTGAGACCTGTCTGCCCCAGCCATTCGGGAGTTTTATCTCCTTCTTTCTAATCACAGCTAGAAAAGGGCACAGTTTCATATGTTATTTTTGATTGCATAGGATTGCTAAAAAAAAAAATCATAAATACTGCAAAATATTCTAAAAAAAAATTGTCTTCCAGGAATAATGGTTTTACAAAAATTCTCCTTTCTGATCAAAGGGACCTTTTTAAAATACACTGCTCGTAAAAAGTTCAGGATATTTGGATTTTGGTTGAAATTACCAGATAAACATAACATTTCTTGAAAATGTTTTTATAAATGCACTAAATTCCCCATCTCTTCTCTTTAGATTCACAGATTCAACTGTTCAATGTTTCAGTACTTTTGCACAATTTGCTAATCTCTAAGCTCTAAGGAGCTTAATGGCAAAATTCCTAACAGGTGTTTGACCCCTGAATCGCTCAATACATTTAGGGGATCAGTTTGAATTGGGATTAAACCGTACTCCTCATCCTGCTGTTAACATTGTGACATCATGAGACCAAGACAACACGTTACAATTGATTAGCAGGACCTCGCCATTGCCAGGCTTCAAGCAGGACGCTCTCATACGGAAGTGGACACTGAGCTTAAAGTGTCACAGAGCATCAGCAGCAGGTTGTGTCAGAGATACAGAGAGACTGGAAGAGTCACAGAAAGGCAAAGAAGTGGTTGTCCTTTGTCTCCATCGCACACGATGACTGCTTCATTGTAACCAATGTCCTGAGTAACCGGATGATGATTCTGCACAGCTCCAGGCATGTTTAAGGGAGGTCAGAGGCGACCAAGTGTCACATCAGAACACTCATAACCATTAACATCAGCATGGTCTGTTCCTAGACAACCAGCAAGGTTTCCTGACTGGCACTTGACATGGCTAATGCATAGCGCTCTCCTTGATATCTCCAACATTGTTGGCACCATCAATTCTGTTCCGAGCGAATTGACTTTCATTACTAAACAGCACTGAAGAGTACTAGTAAGAGATGGTCTTGTTTAGTTCATTTAAAATAAAAAAATCAATAAATTTTGTGTCACATGTATAAACCTGTTTAGGTCTAAAACTCACCTTTTTGCCCATAGGTTTCATACATGTGACCCTTTATGTTTATCCAGAAATTTCAACCAAATCCAAATATCCCTAACTTTTTGAGAGTAGTATATATCCAAATAATGCAAGACAATGGAATCTGCAGACGTCAAGTGTAAGGACAGATGCAGCAAAGTAATGAGAACAAATTTTTCAAATGAGAGTAAAAAAAAACAATAATTTCAATAAAATATAAAATAATAAATGTCTCCCTGTATATAATATGCACCAATCAGTCATAATAGTGAAGCCACTGACAGATGAAGGGAATAACATTGATTATCTGGTGACCGCAACTGTGACAACAGCTCTTGAAGTTGATGTGTTGAAAGCAGGAAAAATGGGCGAATATAAGAATCTGAGGGAGTCAAACAAGGAGCAGATTGTGATGTCTACACGACTGGGTCAAAGTATCTAGGAAACAGCAGGTCTTGTGAGGGGTTCCCAGTAGGTAGAGGTTAGTACCTACCAAAAGTGCTCCAAGGAAGAACAACCGATGAACCAGTAACAGGGTCAGGGACACCCAAGGCTCATTGATGTGTGGGGTGAAGGCAGCACAAGGAGGATCCACACTACATGAGGCCGGAAGTCTTAATACTATGGCTGATCAGTGAATCTTTCTTATTTAATATTGTTCTGTCAGAATCCTAATGAGTCTCCACCAGGAATCAGTCACTTACACCTGGTAATGTCCGGCTCCTGCAGAAACCTAGAAATGCAATAGAAAATTAATTTGCTTTTAACAGTAATAAATCGTAGTTGTGATCTCTGTGATATTCCTGGAGGTAAATTGTTTCCAAACTTGTTTCCAAACTTGAAAAGGAATCCAAGTGTCTTCAGATTGTGTCTATGACATCTGGTAACCGGGCCCATGGATATGTCATATACCAATGACCATGAGCTCTCTGCCTGTATATATACACAGCATGAAGCCAGGGGACCGGGGACTATTACTATGAGATTTCTCTCTTTCATCATCTCAATCGTCTCCTGAGATCCCGTCCGCTGAGGAAGAGGAAAATGACTAAATTATTATTTGTTTTTTTGAATTATACAGATAGAAAAAAAATATTCTGTAATGTTATTAGTGATCTTCTTAGGAGTCAGCTAAAGGTTCTAGTCCTAGTTATTTGCCACAAACTGAAGTAGATATATCAGTTATTAATTATTGGTAAAGCAGATGACATTAATCAATAAGCAGTAATATTTTCTGAGCTCTGTAAATACAATAATATTTTTCTCCATCTGTGACATGAACAACCAACGCTTCAAAATCAACTATTAATGCTCATGTTTTCATTGTACAGACTGGTCTCCATTATTTATTTATTTTTAAAACTAACATGACCATTTTTTATTTTTTTCATTATTTTATACTTTAGTTCTTCGTCAGGGGATGGGATGAGGATTTATTGCGTTTTTTTTTTTTGTTTTTTTTTAAATGGCAAACCTATATACCTACCAACCTTCTAGGGGGACCTATAGACTGGCCAAATTACTGGGGGACCTACAGACCTACCAACCTGATGGGGAGCCCTATGTACCTACCTACATACTAGGGGACCTATAGATATACCAAAAAACTAGATTGAACCTATGTACCTACCTTCTTAATAATAGGACCTATAGTCCTGCCAAGCTAGCAGGGGGAACCTATATACCTACTAGCCTACTCGCGCTACCTTTAGACATTTCAAACTATTAGGGGGAACTTTTATACCTCTCAACCTACAGCAGGACCTATATGCCTACCAACCTACCAGAGAAACCTATATACCTACCAATCTACTGGTGGACCCTATATTCCTGCCCACCTACTATGGTGACCTATTGTAATGCTAGTCAAAATAAATGACTATTGAGCCAAATTATAGTGAATTATTTCTATCTTTTATCAAATTTATATAATCAGCTCTGATGGTACAAAGTTTGCATACATTTATGTTATATTTTAGGGTGCATGTTTTGTATTCTGTTGCTGTATACAATGTATTCCTTCATTCCGTTGTTATACTCAGATTACATGATATTATACAAGGCTTTTCTGTGGGACACAGTCTGAGTTACTCAAACAAGTCTGTGGTTTTTATTGACACAAACTCTTTGCTTTCTGGGTACCAAGGTACAAGCCTGTTTACACTTCTGTTGACTTAATACACATGTAAGTTTACTTTTTATTGTCTTGGTTCAGATTTCTGTGTGCTTTTGACTTATCCTGTGGAGAAGTGTGTTTGTGTATGGTACTTTGAACCCTGGAGTCATCAAAGTACGATGGACAAAATAACATGTGCATTTTTCAAGCTGACACAGCATTAGGTCATGTCCGCCATTTTGTTAAAGTGACATTAGCCATGAAGCCTCAGAAGCCTCTTTACCCATGATAGAGAAATCTATACATGGAGTAGCTTGCTCACTGAGGGTTTCTCAATCCGTTGCCATTCTTCTACGGCTTCTCATGGCTGAAGTTCTGGATTCGATGATGTCATACTCTGCAGGTGATGTGTTATAAGCGCTTAAAACTTTTGTAAATAACTATTTTTCTCTCACAAACTGTACATAATATCTCCTTATTTTCTTTAATCATTTTATGTTAAAAATTTTATCATACTTTTTTATTTTTTGGGACTTTTTAAAAAAAAAAGTTTTTATACCTTATTGTTTGCCTTCTTTAAAGCTGATCCCAACCCTGGATTGAAATAATTTGGCAAAACACCTTTTTACCTACCTATAACTGAGGGCCCCTAAACACCCCCGCCACTGGGGGGACCTTTTTAAGTACCAACCTACAATGACCTAAAACCTCCCAATTTACTGGGGTGAGTTATACCCCCTTTTGAGGGGACCTTTTCACCTTTTTAAAGCCCAATAATTTTCAAGCTATGAAAGAGGGAATGCCTAATATGGGTGGGCCCCACATATAGGGGGACCCACAGATGGAACAATACAAGAGTGGGGGTGAGGGGGCAGCACATGAGGCAGCATGGCACAATGACAGAGTGGTAGGGCACGGCACACCATAGCAGCAATGAGGGCAGACGTGCACAATGACATTTTGGGGGTGGGAAAAAACAGGGAAAAGGCCCAGGGACACAAGACACATTTTGGAGGGCCCCGGGAGCAGCAGCATGAGGTCAACAGTGGCACAATGACAGAGTGTGTAGGCACGGCATCAGCCACAGCACAGCATGGGCAAAAGTGGCACAAGACAGAGTGTGAAAGGCCAGCAGCAGCCCCGCAGCACAGGGGTCAACAGGGCCAATACACTGTTAGGGCACGACAGCACCACAGACAGCATAGGTCAAAAGTGGGCCCAAGACACTTGTAGTCACGGCAGCGCCACAGCAGCAGCATGAGGGCAACAGGGGACAATGACATTCGGGGGGCAAAAACAGGAGAGGCCACAGAGTGGACAAGACACAGGGTAGCACGGGGCACCACAGCACACATGAACAGCAGGCACAATGACATTCGGGAGGGGGCAAAAACAGAGTAGGCAACAGAGTGGGACAATGCCCCAGTGTGGGGGGTCACGGGAGCACCACAGCACAGCAATTTAACGTGGGGACAAAGACACAGTGTGTAGGTTACGGAGCAGCCCCAGCAGCAGCATAGGGCAGACAGTGGGAAATGACACAGGGTTTTTGGGCACGGCACAGCCACACAGCATATGAGGTCAGACAGTCAAATAACGGTTTAGGTCACGGGAGCAGCCAAGCAGCAGCAGGGGCAAAGTGGCACAATGACACGTGTTAGGTCAAGGCAGCCGCCACAGCAGCACAAGAGGTCAGACAGTGGCACAAGACACAGTGTGGAGGTCACGGGAGCAGCCACAGCGCAGCATAGGGCAGCAGTGGGGCCCGTGACACAGTGTGGAGGGCACGGCAGCACCACAGCAACAAGAGGGCGGCGTGGCACAATGACATTTTGGGGTGGCAAAAACAGGGGTAGGCCACAGAGGGGGCAATGACACAGTGTGGGGGTCACGGCACAGCCACGCAGCAGCATGAGGCAGACATTTTCACAATGACACAGTGTAGGTCACGGGCAGCAGATAGTCAGACAGTGGCAAAAAAGAAATTCGGAGGGGGCAAAACATATAGGCCCCAAAGGGGACAATACAGAGAGTGGGGTGACGGCCCAGCATAGTCAGACGTGGCACAAAGATAAATTTGGAGGGGGCAAAAACAGGGAAAAAGGCCACAGAGTGGGACAATGCCCCTGTCATCACGGGACAGCCACAGCCAGCATGAGGTCGAAAGGGCACAACACATTCTGGAGGTGGCAAAATCTGGAGTAGGGCCCCAAAAGTGGCACAATGACAGAGATTTGGGGTGACGGCAGCAGGGGCAACACATGAGGTCAAGAGTGGCACAATGACACAGTTGGAGGTCACGGGGAGCACCACAGCACACATAAGGGCAGACAGGGCACAAAGACAGAGTGGGATGGGTGGCAATACCAGTCCCCCGGGAAAGATGGGTTTGGGGGCAATGGAAAACCCCACAATGGGGCTCAGGCGGGTGGCCGCATAGAAAAGTGGCTGAGGCAGGAGTTTGAACCAGACCCTTCTCAAAGTTTGGGGGAGGCTCAGGGGTGATGTATCGACGCCTAAGGCATGGGGTGGGAAATCCCGGGCCCATCCACCCGATTCATCTTTTACAAAGGGCAGTCGTTTCCCCATTTTTCCCCTGGGCAAGCGGGTTCCCTT
>JAODAL010039843.1:0-37564 GCA_025379985.1 Phyllomedusa bahiana
AAGAAAAAATTTTGGCTGTAGCAAAAATTTCATATCCAAAGGGTTTAAATTTTAAGCCTGATGTGTTTTTATATTCAGTAAAATACACAGTTTTTTTAAACGGACATAAAAAAAATTATTCTCCCCATTTGTGGGGCAATTTTACCCCAAGGGTTACCAAGCTTGTTAGTGGGTTATTGGAGTCAAATACGGTGTGTTTTTATATACGATATCTTCATCAAACAGTGTCTGTACATTTATAAAAAAAAGTATGTCAGCAGAGAGGTGGCAGGTTTTCACTGCGAGTGACAGTGGCACAAAAATTTCTGGAGCGCCCAGGTCGCAGCACGAAAAGGGGAAAGTCAAGCAGGGGTAAACTCGGTGAAGCCCAACTGCCGCTGCATCTAGGGGCCCGTGTGTTTTTTCGCAACCCAATGGTTTTGATTGGTTGACTAGGTCATCCACTTCCTCCCAGATGAATCTGAAAACCCCAGAAGGTCGGTGGGAAAGTCAGACAAAATTTTAGTTGGCATGGCCCGGGGGGTCGGCCCTAGCCCCTCAACCCGCCTGTCCCTTTCGGTTCCCCCTCGCCAGAGATCTAGTATTTGGTCTGGGCTCAGCGCCACTATATAGCGAGGATGAACAATTTGAGTAGGGCAGCAGCAGCTACTTGCAGCGAAGAAATGGGGCCAATATCCCTGCTTCTTGCAGTAGGCGGAAAAGTATAGATGTGAGAGTGGCATGGGGGGGTCATTTGTGAGGGGTCTTCTGCTCCAAAGGGGAGGTGATGAGGACAGCAGTGACGATGAAAACAAAAACGAAAGGGATGTAGCCGACCCACTTGGGAGCGGGTGAAGCAAGGGCTTCTTCGTCCGGAGAAGAGGGCGTCAGCTTGCGGTCAGGCAGCGGCGCAGCCAGCAAGGGGGTTGTGTGGCCGTGAGTCAGCAGGGTAGCAGCAGGTTGGGGCGGGAGACAAGCGGCCACGGGGGGGAAAAAACCACTTGCAGGCCAAAAAAAGTGCGGCACAGGGGCTCAGTGAGGCAGGGCGGGGGAGTGTCACTCAGTCGGAGCGTTGGCGGTTTTAAAATCAAAACATCGGTGGTGTGGGAGTTTTTTTTAAGACACGGAGGAGCGAATTGGGTATTGTAGAAAAACGTGGGCAGAAAAAATGAAGCGTGGCCAGGGGGCTAAAATTGGCACCCTGCCCTGCGTCAAACACTGCAGCGCACCCAAAACCCGGGGGCATGGGGAAAGTGGTCAGAGGGGTGGTCCACCTGCCGCCGCAGCAACAGAGCAGCGCGCCCAGTGGCACGTTAAAATTGAAACCCCGGTCAAGGCTCCACCACTTGCGAAGGGAGCTGTTTCTCTTTTTCCCTCATTCCCCGGGCCCGATGTCCCCTCCTCGTCTCATGGCGCCAGCGTCGTTCAGCGAGGCGATTGCAAAGAAAAACAGGGTTTCGTCCAACCCTTAAGGTGAGAAGTGACGCGCTCCTGTCCAAGTTGTTTGGGCTGCGTCCCCCCCTTTCCAAATGGTGGACTCTGCACCCTTCAGAGAACTAATGGTTGGCCCGGTGAGATGGAGAGTTCCAAGCGTAATTTCTTTTCCAAAAAGGAGTATCAGCACTTATAATTGGAAAGAGTGGGCCAGTCTTGGTTATCGGTTTGTTCCAAGGTGCACGGCAGTGGGACGTTGGAGTTAACTACGGTCAGTGCCGTACATGTCCCTTTTTCGGCCCCCGGGGGAATGTGCTTCCCGCCCCGGACACCAAAAACTTGGAAAGTAGACGCCCCTTTCCCTCCCCGTTCCAAACGCGGGTCCCGCGCCAAAAGTCCGCCCCTTTTCCCCCCACCCCCCAAAAACCATTCGCCTCCACAAGTACTGCTCCAATCCAAATGTGTAGGGACAGCGGGTCACGCTTTAACCCGGCTTGCCTTGGCGATGAAGTAAACAGGGGGGGAAATGCTCTGTATGCAGCAAGAAATCGATGTGTGGCTTTCTCCGGGGGCAACTGCAAATCGGAACCCTGGTGGAAAAGACAAAGGGCGGAACATAGTGTCCGTGCTGACCGAGGAGGTGGCCTGCGCCCTGCATGCGCTGTGTTCAATTGTTGTGAAAAAGGTCCTTTTAAATCTTCCAACGATCTTTAGAGATTTTTAAAATGGCAGGAAAAATGGCATGATTATAATTCTACAAAGCCGGAACACCCTCCCCAAGTTTTGGGGGCAGAACGGCCTCCCCCAACACACTTGATATGCGAGCTTCCACTTTTGGAATTCCCGCCTGCACATGTTGGAGACTGTATGAACAGAGAAAAGGCCCTTAAGATTTTGAGATCCAGGAGACAGGAGTACTCCCCCGTGTAACTTTGATGTCAGCCAGTGGCAGGTCATGCATGACACTGCCCTTTTTTGGCCTTCGAGGAGACAAAGATTTTTTTATGCCGGCTACGGGATGAATTGTCATTCACTGCTTTATGTCTGGAACAGTGCTAAAAAATCTGTGGGGGGGAGGGGAGGAGACGTGGGACTAAATTACCCCGAATTTAACCGTGGGGATGAATGGAGGAGGGGACATTGGGCGAAGTATTGTTGGTGAAAAGGTGGATTTTCTACCCCCGGTGACAAGAGAGGAGGGCAGGAGCGTGAAAGGGTAGTGGAGAGGGAGACGAGGCAGATGACCCGCAAGCACCCTGGCGTATACAGTGGAGATGGGGGCAAGGAGCCCCCCGGAGTCACTTGTGCAAAAGGCCCACGATGTTGATTTTCTGGCTAGTGCAGCAAAAGTACCATCCGTTTGGGGGTGAACTTTGGCTCTTCACCCTATTGGACCCCAATCCGGTCCAAATGGGGCCTTTTTCCAGCTGGGAGGGAGGACAAATCAAATCATAGGGAAAAATTTTCCCTAGTCAGTTGCCCCTGCCTATGTGCATGTCCCTCCTCTGACAGGGGACCGGGAGGGTTTTTCGGTCACGTATAAATGCCGGGATGGTTTGGGGGAAGGTGGGGGGAGGAGCGTACCAGCTTCATCGCCCGCAAACCTAAGTCTGGAGTCATGTGGCAGCTTCCTTCAACCCCTCTGTGAGGAGGGCAGTCGCCTGCAGCCCAGCGGATGGGCAGTCCCTGAACCAACAGGTGGTGGCTACTTGGACAGCACTCTGCCACCCCCGTTAGAAGATCCGGGGACTAGGGGCAGCCCCAAATGAGTGTGGCCGCAATTGCCCGGTTTGAGTGGAGAAGCTGTCCTGCCCGGCAGTAGTGTGGCATCAGAGGGGTGTTCGTGCGGCGGGGGCCTCGGTACCCCAAGGAGTACCCGCTTTTTCCCCGGGAAAAAGTGGAAACGAATGACCATTGTCAAAATAAATCAGGGTGGTTCGGCCAGGATTTTTCCCCACAACATTTCCTTAAGCGTCAACTAAATAGCATGCGCCCCACCCAAATGTGAGAAAAAGTCTGGGATCAAACTACCCGCCCCAGCCCCTAATTGATGCCGCCACCCCCTATGCCACACATCTGCGCCAGTCTCTCCTCTGCCTCCCCATCTTTACCAGGGACTGGTATTGCCCCCACCCCCACCTTGTCATTGTGCCATCTATGCCTCTGTGTGCTTGTTTTCGGTGATGACAACACTGGTCATTGTGCCACTCTCTGACTTGCTGTTTCCCCTCCGTCACTTTCCCCTCTCGTCATTTTGCCCCCTTGTAGCCTCTCCTTTTCCACCCCACTTTCATTTCCAAACTTTCATCTCTTTTTTTTCCTCCAAAATTCAAAAACCCCGTTAACCCTATTTAGCTTTCTATACCCCCCCACCTTTCTTTGCCCTGTCTGACAAAAGCTGTTGCCCTCCTTTCCCCCCTCTGCATTGGGCCATCTGTGGCCTTCCTGCTTTTGTGATCCAGATTCATTGTGCCACTGTCTACTTCATGTGCTGCTGTGGTGCTGCTGACCTCCACACTTGTATTGTGCAAAATTACCTCATGCTGCTGCTGCCGTCACCTCCACTCTCGTCATTGTACCACCTGTGGCCCTCCTGTTTTTGCCACCTCCGAAGTCTTGTTCCCATGCCTGATATGTGCTTGTGGTGCTGCCGTGCCCCCATAGTGTATTGTGCCCCCCGTCTGAACTCTGCTGGCTGTGGCTGCTGCCGTGCCTCCCCCACTTGTATTGTGCAAAGCTGACCTCATTTTTGTGCGGGGTCCCTCCAAATCTTGTCTTGTCCCCTCTGTGGCCCCCACTCCTGTTTTTGCCCCCTCCAGAAAGTCATTGTGCCATGCTGACCCCATGCCTGCTGCTGCCGTCCCACCTTGTCTTGTGCCTTGGTTCCCTTTTTTACTTCCAAATTTTTTTCCCTGCGCTATGGCTGCTGGGTGGCCGTGACTCCCCCTTGTCATTGTGCCCCTGTCTGACCCCCTTTTTTTCCAATTTTTTTTTGTTTTTGCTTGCTGCGTACCTCCACTTCGTCATTGTGCCATCTGTGGCCTACTCCTTTTTTGCCACCTCCCGAATTATTTGCCCCTGCCTGAACCTATGTGGGTCCCTTTGGCTGCTGCCGTGAATCCCAAATTGCATTGTGCCAAGTCTGACCCCATGCTGCTGCTGGGCTGTGCCGTGTCTCCCACTCTGTTTATTTTGCCTTTCGACCTCATGTGTGCTGCCGTACCCCCTTTGATTGTGCCACTCTGTGGCCTACTCCTTTTTTGCCCCTTTCCCGAATGTCATTTTGCCACTGCCCGACCCATGTGTGCTGTGGGTGTTTTCCCTGACTCCACACTCTGCTTGGCACTGCACCTCATGCTGTGCTGTGGGTCTGCCCGTGACCTCCACATCTTTTTGGGTTTTTATTGTGCTCTGTCTGGCCCCACCCCCCAACTGAAAGGCCCCGCAAAGGTCCTCACCCCCTTCTGTCATTGTGCCCTCGTTTCCTACTCTGTTTTTTTGCCCCTCCGATTTATTGTGTCATGCCTGACCTCATGCTGCTGCTGTGGCTGCTGCGTGACTCCCCCAACTCTGTCATTGTGCCCACTTTGCCCCGTGCTGTGTGTGGCTGCTGCCCGTGACCCCCACACTCTGTCATTGTGCACTGTCTGACCTCATGTGTGCTGCCGTCACCTCCATCTTGTCATTTTGCCACTCTGTGGCCCACCCTTTTTGCCCTTTTCCCGAATGTCATTGTGCCACTGCCTGACCTCATGCTGTGTGTTGGTGCTGCCGTGCCCTCCACAGTGTCATTTTGCCCCTGTCTGACCCTCATGTGCTGCTGTGGCTGCTGCGTGACCCCACTCTGTCATTGTGCCACTGTCTGACCTCATGCTGCTGCTGCCCTCACCTCCACTCTTGTCATTGGCCAAATTCTGGCCCATATGTTTTTGCTACCTCCAAAATGTCATTTTGCCCCTGTCTAACAAAGTTTCTGCTGTGGCTGCTGCCGTGACCCACACTCTGTCATTGTGCCACTCTGTGGCCCACTCCTGATTTTTCCAAACTATAGTTGTCTTGTGCCATGTTGACCTCAGCTGCTGGTTGGGGCTGCCGTGCCCTCCACACTGTGTCATTTTGCACTCTCTGACTCATGCTGTTGCTGCCGCCCCCCCCACTCTCTGCATTTTTCCATTGTGGCCTACCCTTTTTTTTTCCACCGCAGAAGTCATTCTTGCCACTGCTGACCTATTGCTTTTTGCCTGTGGGCTCTGCCGTGCCTTCACACTTGTTTCCTTGTCCAAGTTTACCTCTGCTTTTTTTTGCTGTGGGGCTGCTGCGTGACCCATACACTCTGTCAATTGTGCCATGTCGACCTGCTGTGTGTTTCTCCCGAGTGGCTACCACTCTGTCATTGTGCCTCTGTGGCCCATCCCCGTTTTTGCTACCTTGAATTCAGTGTCCACTGTCTGACTCATGCTGTGTGGGTGTGCCGTGACCTCCCAACACTCTGTCATTGGCCCTCTGTGGCCTGTCCTGTTTTTTCCACCTCCAGAATGTATTGTGCAAAATTTCCTCATTGGGGTGCTGCGTCCCCCTCCACTCTCTGTCATTGTGCCTCTCTGTGGCCCACTTTTTTTTTTTGCCACCTCGAAAGCATTCGCCACTTTTGACCTCATGTGCTGCTGTGGGTGCTGCCGTGACCCAACACTCTGTCCTTGTGCCCCTGTCTGACCTCATGTGCTGCTGTGGCTGCTCCGTGCCTCCCCATCTGTCATTGTGACCTCTGTGGGCCCCCTTCCCGTTTTTTTCCACCCCCCGAAAGTCATTGTGCTACTGTCTGACCTCATGATGATGGCTTGTGGCTGACTGCCGTCACCTCAACACGGTGTCCATTGTGCCATCTGTGGCCTACTCCTGTTTTTGCCTCCTCCCAGATGTAATTTTGCCTCTGTATGACCTCATGCTAGCTGTGGCTGTGCGTCACACTCCAGACTCTGTCACTGATGTTGCAACTGAAGCCCTCAGCTTGTTTTTTTGCAGCTGTACGCTGCCATGACTTTATCAGGCTACATTCCGCTTGAGTTTTTTGGTCAGGTTTTGCCCTCTTAAGCGCCCATGGAATGTTATGTGAAGCAATTCTTAGAGTGGCGCAGACATATGGTGTCATACTAAAACTACAATTGGTGTTTGAAGACCAAACTCCAAGCTCGCTCTGCATATTTTAAGCATTGCACAAGTTCTACAGCACGTTGCAATCTCTGTTGCAGCAGGAATTAGCTGTCTTTTTTAAGTGATTCGTCCGAAGCAATGGGCCCGATACGAATTTTATAGAAAATTCGTCGAGACGAAATCACCGTAATCGAATTTTGAGAAATTGCCCATCTTAACTTATTTTCATTATCTAAACAGTTTAGAACGTGAGTAATCATTTAGGTGTATTTGTAAACTACATATCCTGACAATTTAAACAACGAAGAGCTTGTGGTAATTAAATGCACTTTATTTGGAGCGCAGTTAAACTGCACCAAAACTGCACTGTGTGAAAGCTCCCTCAAAGTCTTAGCGGTGATAATTAATTTTGTTATTTCTCACCTGTCATGTTCTTTTCATTCAATAACAATGCAATCTTTACAGAGGATCTGCTACAACTCTTATGTGTAAGATCCTTTAGATAGATTACTTCTTATTGGGATGAATTTTTGGACATTACCGACATGATACCTGCAGCTCTTTTGTGCCCCATGACAACATTTACTGTAATGCAGTGTTCTCCAATGAGTGGCTTAGGAGCTGTATGTGTGGATTTTGACCCCACTCGCATGTGGCTCCTTTATACGGCGGAAGTTTTTGTTGGTTGTTCTAGATACTCTTATACCCTGGTGGAACTAGAGGATGTCTTGAAGTACTAGAGCTTGGTATTAAGGTTAAGACTAGTGTTGATGCGATGCGATTGGCTACACGAGATTCGATTGTAGTCGATAGTCCGGCCGCTTATCGATAAGGTTTTTCGATAGTGAGCATCGATTATGCGGATGACCATTAAAGTCTATGGAGAGCCAACAACACCTTCATTATTACACCCAAAACGAGGCTGGAGAAGCTGAAATTTAACATCCACAAACAGTCAAATGGATACATGCTACAATCTTGGCAAAAACACTTAGGTTATAAAAGTCACAGATAAACAATGTCCACCGACATTTACTATCCTCTGTCTTATATACCACAGCCTGACCTTGAAACCTGCATCCA
This sequence comes from Phyllomedusa bahiana, assembly GCA_025379985.1. Classification (NCBI taxonomy): domain Eukaryota; kingdom Metazoa; phylum Chordata; class Amphibia; order Anura; family Hylidae; genus Phyllomedusa; species Phyllomedusa bahiana. The sequence continues at coordinate 7,648 of JAODAL010039843.1, forward strand.
CCACAAATAAAAAGGTGCAGAACGGCTGTATGATTTGAAACCATCATGTTAACTTGATCTGGACATTGAATATCCCTGTTCCTGGAACGCAGCATGTGCCCAACCTGCGTGAACCCCCACATTTAAAAATAGTGCCGGAAAAAGGATATCTTTCAACCACCATTTTAGTTTCCATGGGACATTGACTATACCTGTCCTGGGCCACAGCATGAGCCCCCAAACCCTGCATGGACCCCCACATTTAATAAAGTGCGGAATAAGGAGTCTTTCAACCACATTTTAGTTTCAATGGCATCATTGACTATCCTGTCTGGGCTACAGCTTGAGCCCAAACCTGCATGACCCCACATTTAAAAAGTGCCGGAAAAAAGGAGTCTTTCAACCCACATTTAGTTTCAACGGACATTGAACTATTCCTGTACCTGGGCCACAGCATGAGCACCCAAACCTCATGACCCCACACATTATAAAAGTGCCCGGAAAAAGGAGTCTTTCACCACCATTTTTGTTTCAATGGACAATTGACTATAATCCTGTCCTGGGCCACAGCAGGAGCCCCAAACCTGCATGACCCCCAATTAAAAGAGCCGGAAAAAAGGGTGTCTTTAACCCACCATTTTAGTTTCACTGGACATTGTATCATACAATGTCCTTGGACACTAGCATGAGCCCCAAAACCTGCGATGATCCCCCACATTTAAAAAAGTGCCGGAAAAAGGAGTCTTTCAACCACATTGTAGTTTCACTGGAACATTGACTTTATAACCTGTCCTGGGGCGACAGAATGAGCCCAAAACCTGAATGACCCCACTTTTAATAGTGCGGAAAAGGAGTCTTTCAACCACCATTTTTATGTTCACTGGACATTGACGTATACCTGTTCCTGGGCCACAGCATGAGCCCCAAACCTGCAGAACCCCAATTTAAAAAGTGCGGAAAAAAAGGAGTTTTCTCAACACATTTTAGTTTACTGGAACATTGACTTACCTGTCCTGGGCCACAGCTTGAGCCCCAATCTGCATGACCCCCCACATTTAAAAGTGCCGGAAATAGGATGTCTTATCACACACCATCCATGTTTAGTTTCACTGGACATTGACTATACCTGTCTGTGCCACAGCATGTTCCAGGGCCGGAGTTACTGGGGGTGCGTGAAAGCCAGGCTGGCGTCACGTCATATATTAACACGCAGGTTAAATGCCCTGATGACGCAGCCATCGAAAATGTCGTGCTGAAGGCAGGAGTGCGGACAGCGAAGTTGTGAGAAAAAATAAAAAATACATACCATGCCTTCCTCTATACAAGTCCAATACCTGGGTAGCGGCTTGCCCATCCGTATGAGTAGTGGACCAATTGAGTTCACTTGGAAATACTGGTGGTTAACGCTCCTGTTACACCCAGTGCCCTTATCTTGGCTATTCTTTTCTATTTTTACTCAACGTGCTGGAGGTTATGATCTCTGTACTTTGTTCCTCTGTCAGTTGCTCCATACTCCATGTCCTCTGTATAACCTACATTGGTCTCACAAGTTGTTAACTGTACCTCCTTGTACCAATTCAGAGGAAAAATTTTTTTTAACTAGATATTTTTGTATATGCAAGTTTTTTAGTACTTTAATTCTAGAAAACACATTTTTAAAATAGAGATGGAAATCCCACCATGTCTTTGTTTATCTTTTTTTCATTGTATTTATTGGTTGTCTCAATAAGGGATTGATTAGCATACCCGTTAAAGATGTCTTGCAAAAACAAGTCTTTTTGCAAGTTGTGTCATTAATCAGTGTCCTACTTTCATGTTCTGACAGCACCATCACCTTGAGCCACTCTTGACAAATGTGATGACAAATGTCGTTATGAAATACAAAACATGTTTTAGATTAGGACTGTCAGTATAGCTGATGGCAATCATGAAAAATGCCCCCAAAAATTCAATGCATGACATTGAGCCAACTTTGGTCAAATTGTGATGAACAAAATGTCTGTTAGAATCAACATTTTTTTAGAATAGGACCTGTAGTATAGCTGCATTGTCACAGCAAAATGCCCCCAATAAATTCAAAGCAATGACCTGGGAGCTCAACTTTGAGTCAATTGTGTAGTACATATGTCTGTTAGAATCAACCATTTTTTTATAATAGGACCTGTAGTTTGCTGCATTTCAGAAGTCAGCCAGGACCAAAAAATTATAAAAATGATCTTCTCAGCCACTGTTAAAAATTAGTGAGGGAGAAATGCCAATTGAAGCCATTTATCTGTTACAAAGGACCATGATTATTGCTGCTATCTCACCAGCTACATGACCCCAAAAAAATTATAAATATGGAATTCTCAGCACACTATTTTAAAAAAATGTGAGGGAATGAAATGCCACTTAGAAGCCCAACATTTTCTGTTCCCAAAGGACAATGATTTTTGCTGTATCTACAGCAACTGACCTCGAAACCCATTTACATATGCGAAACACTTCTTAAGATAAAGTGAGTAAATGGAATACGGTGTTGTCATGAAACCTTGCATGTCTTTTACAGTCGCCTCAAGCAAACAGCAAAATGATCTGTTGGGAAACGAGAATAAAAATTGCAGTAAGAAATATCATTTTAAAAAAGTTTTAAAGAGGACCATTTTTGTTTGGAAAGGAATGTGAAGTAGACTGGCAAACTAATCGCGTGGGACCTCGGCAAATGTGGGGGCCACAACATCATCAGAGATCCATGCCTGATTCATTTGATGAAAGTCCAAACGATCCAATTTATCTGATGGATAAGCGGATGCGTTTGTCTGTAAATGACTCCTCCAGCTGTGCTGAGGATACCGCTCAGATATGCGCTTGGCTGCTGGGCAGGGACAAACCCTCTATGGGCGTGACGAGCCAAGCTCAGGGCCATTCTGTTCCATTTTGGATACCCAGAGTCTATTGGGTCGGAGCACATGCAAAAAAACTCTGGTGTTGAGACGCAGATAGTCGTGCCACATGATTTTAAGATGATCTTGTGTGTTGGAAGTGCTGTGCCCTGCATTGCATTCGTGGGTGAGGGTGGGTAAACACACGATTGCAAGAGGTCACCCATTAGGCTTCTGCCACCTTGCTGCTGCTGCCGCTACGCCTTACTTGGCATATAATGCTGTCACGTCGCTGATGTAGATTCCTCACGTGAATTTGGGAAGTGAATGCAGACGAACAGAATGTATCCAGTTGATTAACCATCAGCAAAGGTCTCCCATTTACTGCTTTTACTGTCTCTATTGGGTGATGCGTGGAAGGAAAGTGCTGATTTTTGTTTGTACGGGGATCCAGGAGGGTGGCAGCACAGTAACTGTTGTTCTTTTTGATGGCCTTAATGCGAGGATTCATTGTTGGAGGAAATGGGAAGCATTCCCATCACGCACTACTAGTGCGAGATGGAGCCTTGATTTCCCAAAAGCTCTGGGCAGCGGTGGCACTAGCAAATGATTCTTCCTCATCTTCCTCTCCGCTCAATTTCGCGCCAACTCTTTCCAAGGCGCAAGGTGACGTCGGTAACATCCGGTGTTAGGAATACTCTCCTTCCTCTCTTCTCCTCCTCCCGCTGCCTCGGCACAGGCTTCACACAGCCTGACTTGCCTGAGATGATGCACCCTGAGAGCTGATGCGCCACCTTGCACTTGCTCTGAGACCCCGAACACTGCATAATGAAGACCGATGAAATGTGAAAACTGTCGGGTTTGTGGATTGACGGAGAGAAAGCTCCGTGTCCAGCAAATCATGTGTCCGCTCTACTCTCTCGTTCGCTGGCGGTCTGGGGGAACTGTTAGTTCAGAGTGTCTCCAAAATCGTTCCAGATCTAATCACCACAATGCTCATGCTGACAAGGGCAATTGTCCGCACTGACCATTTTGGTGCTTCTTCAAAAATGGCAAGGATGGTGCAGAGCTACTTTCACCTGCACCTCACCACTCTCGGTGGTTTCACGCCGAGGTCCGTATCCGTGCTTGTCAGGCCATGTGTCCAACTTCGATTACTGGTAATGGCAATTGCGCTGCTGCCACAATCGCTGGAGCATGTGGAGGGTGGATTTCCCGGTGTTGCCCAAAGGTCAAACAAAGACAGGTTGACGGGAAGGTCGAGCTGACGCTTGCAAACAGCCAGCGAGGAAGAGCAGGGTGGCGAACGGCGGAAGTGCGAAACTCAGAACTCGGGAGCCTTATTCAGCAGAGTCCAAACCGGGTAACTCTTTAGAAATTTCTGGACGACAACGGTTCATGACATGTGCCATGCAAGGCGAGTGTGCTCCTGCCTACCGTTCTTAAGGGCTGGCACAGCGAGAATTACGCCGTGTATCGCACACCACACTTGCCTAGGCACAAGGTTTCTTGTCACCCTGCCAGCGCTCGGTCTTCGGTGCTTAGAGCCGTCACAGCTTCCTGAACTGCTATGTGTGGGCGGTCTCCAAGGCAGTAGTAATTTCAACTCCGGCATGGTGTATACTGGGCACGTGATGCACACCAGAGGGACATATGGGGGAAAGAGCCCTGCTCATCCCTGCGGTTTTGGAAGAGCTGTGCGGAGAGCCTGAAGAAGCACCGCACCCCCAGAGAATTCCACCCAGCTCACACCAGTGAGCTGTCACATTGATTTAGGGCCTTGGCCGTGATTACCTTGTCCAATGTGTTCGGTGGTGAGATGGACTGTTTCCGGACACAGATGCAGACAAAGCGTTGAAATTTTAGATGGATCAGTGGCTGCCAGGGCTTGAGGGACAGGCTTTTATGGCAAACGAAATGCTCGTCGGCATTCTTGGTATGGGGGCAGCGAGGGCCATGACGTGGCGGAACCTAATCTGTGTCCACCAGACGGAAAAGCAACATTTCCAAGGCCAAAGCTGGCAATGCGACGTTTCAGGCTTTTGGTTTGGGATTGGTTTGGGTTAAAGTGTTTCTTATGCTCCCAAAACCTGGAAGAGCAGAAGGCTGGCTGCTTGAACTGGCCGCTGTACGGCGTGCAGGTCATCAAAAATGGCGGTTAAGGAGAAGGAGTAAGTAGGATGGGTCTCTGGTCGGTGCTGTGGTAACTCGGGCGAACGGTGGAGGCTGAAGCGGGTCTAATCCCTGATCATGACCTCTCGAGAGACATGGGCAGCTGAGGAGGAACGCTTTGGTCAGGGGTTGCGGAGGAGGAGGAGGCAGCGAGACAGAGGGTTGTGACAGTGGTTGGGAGGCTCGGACGTCGTCTTGGGCCTTTTTGGCCAAGTGTTCCCTCCATTTCAACTTGCTGCATTCGCTGCATGTGACTAGGTCTTGTTGTGGGGTGGTTAACCACTTAGGTTCCATTGCCTCTTACTTTTACGTTTTCGGCAAAGGCGGCATATGACATAACTGAGGTGAATCAGAGGCTTGCTCAATGGAAGGCCAGGCTTGAGAGGTCCTGGGACCTTTTTGACGGCGAATAAGCGAACGGAGCGGGGTTTGCGCTGACCGTGGCTGGGGATATATCAGCGGTAATTCTGCGACCACCCTCTCACTTTTTTGTGTCTCGGGGTCCCGTATTGACCACTACCCCAATCGTCTTCCTCCTCGTCCATGAATGGAAGCGCGCAAGCAAATTTCTGCGGAAAAAGTCCAGGTTGGAATCCGCAATGTCGTATCATCATCCTTCTTCAACACAGGTGACTTGGTCGTCTGACTTTCTGCATCCAGAAGCTGGGGCTACAAGCAAGGGGCACTTGCAGCGTTGCAGAGCCGCCCGGGATTTCGCCCGAGTTGACGGTTTTCACTTCACCTCCTCGGATGGCAATCAGTAACTGGGCGACAGAGCAGACTAAATTCATCTCTCTTGATCTTTTAACATTGCCTTTCTGACCCCAACCGCATTTTGTAATACAGAGGTCTTCAGACAATGGGATTATCCACAGTGATGGGTACCACGATGTTGACATTTGGGCTGCTTATGTTGGACGGATGCTGATCTGATGATGATGACGACATTGTGGCCGTGACTGCCGAGGACGGGAGGTTATGATGCTAGATGCAGGTTGCATTAACCCTGGAAGGACAGGATTGGCCGACGATGTTGTTACGTTGATTCCAGAGGCACCTGATTACCAGCGGAATGACAGGCTGAAGGGTCCGTGCATGAGATCGCTGGCTATGGTTGTTGTCGGCCCAGGCATGGAAGGAGCACTTCGCTCGTAACTCTACGCCATGTGCTACCCCCTTTTTGCTAGCTTACCACTGCATTTCGTCCACTGTTCAGAAATATAAAAAATTGAGAGGTATGGAATAGTTTTGAAAGTTTCTTATTAAAGATGGAAATATCACAGTAATCTCAAATCCCATTCTAATCAAAACAAATAGCTGGCTTCAAATTTAATGCAAGGTGTCTATCAAAAAATCTGGGGCTGGCAAAAGTAAAAAAAACGTATTTGTTATTTTTGGTTAAAAAAACGGTATTTTTTGCACCTTTCAAACACCTGTGGTGGGGGAATATAGAATTGCTTTTTAGTTTCGTAGAAAGGCTCAATGAACAGTGTGGTGCGCAAAAATCAAAAAAACGTAATGTTATTTTTGATATAATAAACGTATTTTTTGCACCTTTCAATTTTACCTGTGGTGAATATAGAATTCTTTTTTGATTTACGTAGATGCTGCTCAATAAAAAGTGTGGGTGCCAAAAGTCAAAAAACATTTAAATGTTATGTTTTGATATAATAAACGTATTTTTTGCACCTTTCAATTCATGTGGTGAATATAGAAAATTTCTGTTTTAAAAATTTAGTAGAGCTGCGTCAATGAAAAGTGCTGGGTGCGCAAAAGCAAAAACACGTAATGTTATTTTTTTGATATAATAAACTGTATTTTTTTTCACCTTTCAATTCACTGTGGTGAATATAGAAATTTCTTTTTAAGTTTTGAGATGCTGCTCAAAGAAAACAGTGCTGGTGCGCAAAAATCAAAAAACCTAACTGTTATGTTTTGATATAAAAAACTGTTTTTTTTGCTACCTTTCAATTCACTGTGGTGAATATAGATTTTGCTGTTTTAAGATTTACGTAGATGCTGCGTCAATGAACAGTGCTGAGTGCGCAATAGTCTAAAACACGTAACTTTTTATGTTATTGATACTAATAAAGGTTTTTTTGCACCTTTCAATTACCTGTGGTGAATAAAGAATTGATGTTTTATAGATTTAGTTTAGATGCTGCGTCAATGAAATCAGTGCTGAGTGCGCAAAGTCAAAAAACAGTAACTGTTATGTGTTTGATATAATAAAACGGTATTTTTTGCACACTTCTAACAATTCACTTTGGTGAATATAGAATTGCTGTTATAAGTTTTACGTAGATGATGCGTCCAATGAACGCGCTGGAGTGCGCAAAAGTCTAAAAAACAAGTTAAACGTATATGTTTTGATTTAATAAACTGATTTTTTGCACCTTTCAATTCACTGTGGTGAATATAGAATTGCTGTTTTAAGATTTACGTATGATGCTCTGGCTTCAATGAACAGTGCTGGGTGCGCAAAAGTCAAAAAACACGTAACTGTTATGTTTTGATATAATTAACGGGTATTTTTGAACATTTCATTCACCTGTGGAGAATACTAGAATTGCTGTTTTAAGATTTACGCTAGATGATGCGGTCAATGAACAGTTGCTGATGTGCGCAAAGTCAAAAAACACGTTAACTGGATGTTTTCGTATGATACCCGGTATTTTTTGGGCAACAAACAACCTGTGCTGACTATCAAGATTGCTGGTTTGTAATTTAAGTGCAAGGTGGATATATTCAACAGTCACAGGATGTAAATGGGTAAAATTGAAACAACCTATCTGAAATGGTACTGATAATAAAAAATGGAGTTTTGCAGCTAACAAGAGGACTGCAGTTCATAGGAAATGATGTTATCCAATTATAAAGTTCAGGTGCCCCAAATATCCAGGAAATATTTCAATAGCAAACTGTTATAATAAAGATATTCCCACTACATTGTCTAACACTAAGTCTTGGGTGAACTTTATCCAGGTGTTATGTTAAAGATTAGGCCTTGTTCTGGTTCGCCCGCGGGACCCCCCCAACCCCCACCCCACCGCTTCCTCTCGCCGTTAATTTACAGTGGTAATTTTGCTTTAAAATTCTCTAGCTTAAATACATAAAATGTTTTCAAATCCTAATGTAACTAAAATTGGAAGGATCACAGCTAATAGTTAGAGATTTTCTCTGTGCAAAAATAGACTAATTTCGCTGAGCTGTTTGGCCACAGGCAGAACGCAGGTCCTATCCCTATGAGACGCTGAGAGACACTGAGGCTGAAACAGGAAACGCTGTTCTATGTAAAACGAGGTCATGTGATTTTTCCAGCCAATCGCAACCATACACATCCCAGTCATGAGTCGCACACACATCTCACCCTGCTCTATCCTGTAATCTGATTTGCTGGCCGCCAAAAATTACAGGAAGCGCTGAAAAAAGGCGCGATCTTAATAGATGATGCACAGATTTTAACCTTAATTATCGCATGATCTGGAAATTTCGATCACCATAAAAACATTGCCAATTTCAACTTTGTCGATAAAAATCGCTCAACACTAGTTAAGACCCATATATAAACACTAGAGAAAAGTCAGTGTGATTTTGGTGCAGTGTAATGATTGTCTAATGTGTAAGGGGAGTGCCCAACTTTCTCCAATGGAGAAAAGGACAGGGCACGTTGGATTTCATTGCTTATGTTCTACCTAAGATAATTTCTCAGCAGAGGTGTCTGGGAGCTATCTTTCCTCTTTCCATAAGAAATACAGTATCTCACAAAAGTGAGTACATAGCTCAAATTTTTGTAAATATCATATATCTTTTCATGGGACAACACTGAAGATATGACACTTTTAGAAAATGTAAAGTAGTTATTGTACAGTATGTACAACAGTGTGAATTTCATGTACCCTCAAAATAACTGAACAAACAGTCATCAATGTCTAACCACTAGTAACAAAAGTGAGTACACCCCTAAGTGAAAATGGACAAATTGTGCCTAAAGTGTCAATATTATGTGTGGCCACACATAATATTCTCTTGGACATGGAGTTCACCAGAGCTTCACAGGTTGCCCTTGGAATCCTCTTCCACTCCTCCATGCAGAAATTGCAGTAGGATGAGATTGATAGGATTAATGTTCCTTTTGATGTGATATAGAGATTCATGTCCTAAGTCTTTTATCAGTACAAGGTACAGATATATATTATTAAGTATTTTGCTATATAACTATATTTAAGTATTTGCTGTGCTTGAATCTGTTATACTTTTTGTCTATTTTTCCTCAACTGTTCTTGACCTTTTTTAACCTCTGCTTTACTGTTCAGTGGCCCACAATGTTCCTCAGAGCTTAGGAGCTTTACTATGTGTGGTTATCCACAGATACAATTCTGAAGTCCCTTGTCAGCAAAACAGTATAGAACACCAAGTCTTATATCAATGAACTAGCTTTGGCTTGGGCAATGACGGGTTGGTGCCCAGCACACTTTTCTATCTACACCAAAAGAGATGGGTGTACATGATGTACAGAGGGGCTCCCCATTTCACTATGCACAAACTATTAATCTGTTACAATCTGTAACTGCAGCTAAGTATCATATTTTTTTACTATTTATGTATTAACTCCTTACCGACATATGATCCTGCTACACAGCCACCAGGTGTTAGGCGCTAATTGTTAGCCCCCCCTTGCGCAGTTTAAGGCCTCGTTCACACGGCTTATTTGGGCGCTGATTTCAGCCGTACTGCGCGCTGTATTTGCACTGCAGTACGGCTGAAATCCGTCTCAGTTGTTACGGTAATCCACAGTTCTCACAAAGAACTATGGGTTCCGTCTCTCCTCCCCTCTCGGCGAATCCGCCACGGGAGGAGAAAGTGACATGCACATTATTTACGGCGTGTACGCACCGTGAATAATGAGTGTCTATGGGGCCGGCGAGCTGGCGGCCCCCCGCCCCACCCCCGCTGCACGGCTGCCGGCATAATTGCAGGGCGAAATCCGTCCCCGCAATTACGTCGGCAATAAGCCGTGTGAACCCTGCCTAACTCCTTAGATGCTGTGGCAAAGATGGCAGCGGCATCTACATCAATGAGAAACGGTGCCGCTGTGAACTGGATATCAGCGGTGAGATCGCTGTGTCCCAATCGCTGAACATAACAGCTGAATGTCTCCTTAGCCGCTCTGTGCTCCAGCAAGTTTTCTAGAGAAGCAGCAGTGGTTGGGTGGTTCTAAATTATTAATTCTGCATACAAGTGTCTGATGTGTCCTCGTTCGTAATAAAGTAATCATGCTTTTGTTGCTAACGATCTTTGCACAATTCAAGATTTTTTCACTAATAAAGTTCTCTCACGCTAAAAATGTGGGGTTTTTTTTAACAGATTTTTGCTCTAAAATCCTTTTCGTAATACATTTCGGCGCTAATTAGGTTATCGAGCTTCTGGTGCTAAAAATACATTTTAATACGGATTTTGGCGCTAGAATCCTTTTTTTTATAGATTTTGGCGCTAAAATCCATTTCTTTACAGATTTTGGGGCTAATAAAGTTATCTCGCTTCTGACGCTAAAAATACGTTTTTTATGGATTTTGGCACTATTAAAGTTTTCTCCCTTTTGTTGTTAAAAATATGGGTTTTTTAACAGATTATGGGGCTAAATTACGGGTTTTATGGATTTTGGGGCAATAATACTTGGTTACAGATTTTGTCGCTATAAGATGTTTGGTATGGATTTTGGCGCTATTATAGTTATCTCACTTTTGTCGCTAAAATAAATTCTTTTAGAGATTTTGCCACTAAAATCAATTTTTTACAGATTTTTCCAGTAATAAAGTTCTTGCTTTCGTCGCTAAAAATCCTTTTTTTATGGATTTTTCCGCTAAAAATAACTTTTTTTGCGGATTTTGCCTCTAATACAGTTTTCTCGCTTTTGATGCCTAAATTTCTATCACTTGGTGGCGGCCTATTTTGTTTTGGGGCCCTGTGAATTTTATTTACACCCCTGATTGTGGTTTAATCATTTCCCAGATTGACTATTAACGTACATCTTTGTTTGTGCCATTTTTGTTTGAAGCTTCAGTTAAGAAAAATAAGGAGAAAACCATCTTTTCTCTGTGAGGGCATTTTGTGCAAGCCCTTGTCTATGTTTGTTACTGTTTGAGCATCACTGCACCATAATTTAAAGCTTGCAGAACTGTGTGCAGTGTAAGACCACACAAAGCAAACTATAAAGTCTGATAATATCAACTGCAGGGAATGTATTACAATATACACTGTTATTCTATAGTACCAGCATATTTAACTAACAACAGTAATTCATTTAAGATAAGATAATATTACTTACATAATGCATGTCTCTCCTTGTGGGTGCATTGTCAAGGAGCACATTATGAATGACCTGTTGACCTTTTGGATGCTAATAGTTAATGCTACATTGTATGCAGGGGAGTAGCTATAGGTGGTGCAGGGGTAGCAGTCGCTAGCGGGCCCTGCAGCCTAAGGAGGCCCAAAGATTCTTTTGGTTTATAGAAAGATGTCAGTATTAATAAATGGCACATGGTATGTTGGGGGCCCTTTAATTAATTTTACATTAGGGCCCTGGAGATTTAAGCTACGCCTCTGATTGTATGATATGTGTTTTCTTCTTGTTGTATGCTAATCTGTCTCTATTGAGAAAAAGGCCTGAGTAGTCATCAGGAGAGCACATTAATAAACTCATATTAATTAATGACAAATATATATGAGTTAAAATGACAGAGAGACTGAATGTATGTCTGCAGAAATGTGTGACAGTGTAAACAGCACTGAGTGAAAGGTGCAAGTGTGAGGATGAGGATGTGTGAGTTGTAATTTGGAAGCTAATTGTCCGACAAGAGTGAGGATTAATACTGCATGACATGCAAAGGGTGTAAGGGTGTGTCCACATGGCAGTATGCAAAACATTTTTGACACCTTGTACGCAGTTTTGGCAGACAGTTTTGTTCGCAGTTTGCGGATTACCTGTCCCCCCCTAAACCACTGACATGTTTATGCTCCACTCGAAAACCGGGCGGAAGAATGAACATGTTCTAAGTTTTTTGGAATGCTCGCGATGAAAAAAAAAAACATCCGGCAGAAAATCCGTTCAGTGTGGACTGAATGGATTTTCTTTTAAAGTCTATCAGGATGGTTGACAGTCAGTTTACAGACGGCTTTCAAGTCTGAAAACTGTCTGTAAATTTGATCGAAAATCCTGCCGTGGGGACAAGCCCTAAGGGTTTTATTCTAACATCCCATGGCTGAGGAGGGCTGGAAATGTTTTCATATCTTTTGGTTTACAAATAGTGTTGATTGAACCATTCTAGAAAAGTCAAGTTCTAGTAGAACTTCTCGAATTTTTAGAACCCAAACCGAACATTTTACTGTTCATTCAAGTAAAGTTCTAGTTCTAGTTCGACACTCCATTTTCAGTTTCATTTTCAGCGTCTTTCTGCACTTTTGACGGCCATCCAATCACCTTTCTGGACTTTTGGCAGCCATCCAATTAGTGCAGAGCACAGAGAAGTGTCAAAAATATCATCACTGAGCTGTATGGCTCTCATTGGCTGCTAAAATCACATGACCATAATATATATATTTCACTGTATTGCCTTGTGAACGCTATTTTCAGCTCACTCTATGTATTGTACAGACTTCTCTTAGTTAGTTAGATAGCATTTTCCTCTCCATAGACATCAATAGTTAGGGAGTTTGTTATTGCTGCCTGCATCTTTTCCACACCCAGAAACTGTTATTTGGCGGCATTTACAGGCTCACATAGCGCCTAACTCTCATATACATGGATATATATTATACAGAGTACTTGGATTTGCTGATTCAAACTCAGTGCGAAAAAGTTCCAGGAGGGGATCATGCTCTGCTTCAGTATGTCACAAAACAAATTGGCATATATGGTTGCCTCAACGAACTGAAGCTTCCCAAAGCTGGCTGCACTCATTCAGACCGAAACCATGACACTCCCAACACCACACTTGACTGTAGGCAAGACACACTTCTCTTTGAACTCCTCACCTGGTTGCCATCATACAAACTTGACTCCATCTGATTAAAATAAGTTTCTCTTGGTCTCATCAGACCACAGCACATGGTTCCAGTAATCCATGTCCCTAGTCTGCTGGCCTTCAGCAAAATGTTTTCAGGCTTTCTTGTTCATCATCTTTAACCCCTTAAGGACCCGGCGTTTTTTTTTTTGGTGACACGTTCGTTTTTCCCTCCTCGCCTTCTGAAAGCCATAACTTTTTTATTTTTCCACCTACATAGACACATGAGGGCTTTTATTTTTCGGGACAAGATGTACTTTCTAATGGTGTTATTCACTATACCATAGAATATACTGGGAAACCGCAAAAAAAAATTCCAAGTGGGACAAATTGTGAAAAAAAATGTATTTTTGCCATGTTTGCGGGGGTTTTGCTTTTACGGCGTTCAATCTTCGGTAAATATAATGTGTTATCTGTATTCTACAGGTTGTTACGCATCCGGCAATACCAAACATGTAGGGTTTCCGTTATGTTTTGGTACCGTAAAAAAATTCCAAACATTTTCTATTTTTGACCTTTGTGCCACGGCGCCGGGTTGTGCGACCAATAACTTTTTTGTACTAACACCTACGGACGTCAGTGAGGCGGCATTTTTTGCGGGCTGAAGTGTACTTTTTATCACTAGCAGTTTAGAATGCATGCGACTTTTTTGATCATTTTTACTCCATTTTTTGAGTCACGTAAAATGACCAAAAAACGCAATTTTGGCGTTTGGAATTTTTTTCTTCTACGGTGTTCAGCGTACGGGATAAATGATGTTATATTTTCATAGATCAGACTTTTTCGGACACGGAGATACCAAATATGTGTAACTTTTTTATTATTTTAATGTATTTATTTTATTTGTAAAATGGGGAAAGGGGGGTGATTTGAACTTTTAATACTTTTTTTTGTACTTTAAAACTTTTTTTTTTTTTACTGTAACATTTAGTCCCCCTATGGTGCTTGACCACTAGGGGGCGCAATTGTTAATACAACCTAATGCATTGCATAGGCAATGCATTAGGGTATACAAAGATGGCGGTTTCCCCACTACTTGTCTGCGGACGGAAGTGGGGCAACCTGGACAGTGTAAGTGATGGGAGCCTTCACAGGGCTTCCCACCACCGTGTCCGGTCGTCGGATCGGCGCAGCATGGCTGCGCTGATGCCGATGACCGTACCGATCTGCGTTCATTCAGACGTCGCGGCCATCTTTGCTGTGGTGTCTGATGGGTTAAACAGCGCCAGCAGGCGGAGCCACCAGCCGTCGCTGTTACTGCCGGGTGTTAGCGGCAATTAGCCGCTAACACCCGGCGGCTGTGCGGGGGGGTCGCGGAGCGTTCCCCCTGCAAAGCCCCTTAGCGGCCCTGGGACGTAGTCATATGCCCAAGGTCGTTAAGGGGTTAAAAGAGACTTCCTCCTTTGACGACAGCCATGTAGATCAATGTAGTGTTCAGCGCTGACCACATATCCCTTTAAAATCTGCAGCAATGCTGGCAGCAGTAATACGTCTATTTTGAAAAGATAATCTCTGGATATGACACTTAGCTTGTGCACTAAACTTCTTTGGTCGACCATGGCGAAGCATGTTCTGAGTGGAACCTGTCTTGTTATACCACTGTATGGTCTTGGCCACCTTGCTGCAGTGCAATTTCAGGGTGCTGGCAATCTTCTTACAGCCTAGGCCATCTTTATGTAGAGCATCAATTCTTTTTTTCAGATCCTAAGCCAGTTGTTTGCCATAAGGTGCTATGTTGAACTTCCAGTGACCAGTATGATAGAGTGTGAGAGTGATAACACCAAATTTAACACACATGAAACCTTGCAACAATTATGAGTCGCATGACACCGTGGAGGGAAAATGGAAAATTGGGCACAATTTGTCCATTTTCACTTTGTACTTACTTTTGTTTCCAGCGGTTTAGAGATTGATAGCTGTGTGCTAAGTTGTTTTGAGGGCACACTAAATTTACACTGTTATACAAGCTGTTTACTAACTACTTTACATTGTGTCAGTGTTATATCTTTAGTGTTGTCCCATGAAAATATAATACAATATTTACAAAAATGGGAGGAGTGTACTCACTTTTGTGAGATACTGTACATGACTTTGTATAAAGGATTACGGATGAACTGTTGCCAAATGTTTGACAGCTTTTGCAGGTATTTGAACAACTTAAAGAGGTTGTCCCATTTGTATGAATATTAAATAACCTGCTCCTGTTGCCAATAAAAAATAAATAAACATATGTTCACCTTACTCCTTATCTCCATTCCATCACTGGCTCTCCGCAGTCTCCTTTTTACCTTCTGTTCTCTTCTAAACAGGACATCACCTTTGTAGCCGCTGATTGTCTGCAGTAGTCATGTCACTACCCACCATAGCCATTCATATGTGAACAACTCTGGATGGTGATGTAAGCATAGGCAGCTGATTCGGTGCAGCAGTGACAGAAGAAGAGGAAATTAAACAGAAAATCAGAGAAAGATCAAAATATATATTTTTTATTATTTTGTTGGCCACCAGTAGCAGATTTTTTTTTATGTATACAAATCACACAACCACAAGTTACATCTCTAGCCAATATATTTAATAGGAATTTTTATTTTCACTATTCTGTGTGGCTCAACACCACTATTTGAGAGGGGTTTGTGATATATGCAAAAGGTTGTGGACCACTGGTGTGATAATTAGGCGTTATTATTATTTTACTTTTATCCAAATCAATATCCACATCAATTTAAACACCATAAAGAGAGTATGTGGTGGAGATTTTGAACCCACACAATATCTCCATGACAAGAATGGTCAGAGTACAGACAGAAAGTGTTGTCACTAGGAATTGGGGTCTCGGCGGTGCAGAATATATTCAAATCATATGGGTAACCTGAGCTTGTAACAATGTTTTATTCCGCTACATCAACCATTTCTAAAGTCTGTAAGTCAGAAAAGTGGCAGATGGGGTGGAGTAGCACATGATTTTATGATCAAACGACGAAAAGGGTCAAGTGCACGGTTTTAAAACGTTTTCCAGATATTTACGGTAGAAAACATATGTAGCAGACATCACACATTTTATTGCCACAATTTCTGCAAAACCTTGATAAAAAACATTATTGTGTATTGCATAGATACACCACCTCAGCAGTACAATGTCCCTGGATATACTTTATAAAGTATATCAGCACTAAACTCTTACTGAAAAAATAGTAATAATAACCTTTGCAGGTTTTTGCTCACCCTTTTTGTTCCGGTACAGGAACAATGCTCATTTTGTCCACATTCAATCATAATGCCCCACTCAATTGTAATACCCTCTCTGGCTTTCTCTCAGTAAAAATGCCTCCTCTGTCCCTCCACTTAGTAATATTGCCCCTTTGGCAGAACCCTCAATAAAAATGTGCATCCATTGACATCTAGGTGAAGATAGTGGATCTTAGGTATAATGTCATTATATAAACAATGTTTCATTATAGGATGGAAACCCTAGCACAGGGTTCTTACTGTGCCAGGTCTCAACCACTCAATTAAGTTATGCGGGGTTACTACCACTGGACTATGAACTTCACTGTATATTTATATGCTTTATCAGTCTTCATGTCTTATTGTTACTCACCACCCAAAGTTTAGTTTCACCAAGTTCTGGGCAAAGCAAACTTAAATTTTGATGATCCCTACATAGCTCTACCAAAATATCCTGTAATCCTCGTAATATTTTGCAACATCTTTTTGAAGATGATGTTCTATACCTCTGCTATTCCTCATGGGAATATAAAAGTAAATTCCTACCACTCCCATTGTCAACTGAGTGTGTCTCTACACAGCGTGACACAGTCAGCACTGATTCAACAATGCCAAGGATAATAATTCTCAAGTGTTGATTTATTCTTATACTTCTAGGAGGTTGGTGGAAAAAAGTTTAACCCCTTTATGATGAAGCAATTTTTAGATTTTTGGTTTTCGTTTTCCCTCCCTGTATTTTTTAATGCTGCCATTTACTGTACTATATAATTTACTGGGAAACCCCAAACAATTCTATGTGGGGTGGAATGGGGAAAAAAATGCAATTGTACCATTTTTGCAGAGGTTTTGCATTTATGGAGTTCACTGATATAAATGATATGCTATCTGTATTCTGCAGGTTACTATAATTTTTTTCTCGACTGAAGTGTAGTTTTTATTTGTACCATTTTGAGAAACATGCCTCTTTTGGACACTTTTTATTACAATTTTTTGGGGGAGCAAAAAGTCCACAAAAAGCAATTTCTTCTACAATAATCACCAGACTAGTTAAATAGTACAGTTGAAAAAATATATATGCCCATCAAGTTCAACCGAGGGTGAGGAAAGAGATGGATGAAGGGAGGGGGATAGGACATTTTACGCTTAGTTTCCCTTCTGATGAAAACTTGGATCCCATAGAGAGAGAACCAATCTGTCCTAAATTAATATTTCATTTGTACACCAAAAATTGCCATCAGACTGAATCTAGAACTGTATTAATATTTTTTAGTTTCATGTAATTACAGTACCTAAGCCTTTCTTGAGACTTACAACTATTCCAGCTGTGACCAACACCTCAGGCGGCTATTCCACAGATTTACTGTTCTCACAGTAAAGAAGGCTTTTCTCCTCTGGAGACCGAATCCTTTTTTATCCAGAGGAAGGGAATGTACCCTTGTCTTTTGAGGGGGTTTACATGAAATAGCTTTCCTCCATACTTTTGGTAGGGGGATTTACAGGCTTACCCTACCGTTCAAAAGTTTTTAGAGTCACTTAGAAATGTCCTTATTTTTTAAAGAAAAGCACAGTTTTTTTCAATGACGCTAACATTAAAAGAATACACTCTATACATTGTTAATGTGGAAAATGACTATTCTAGCTGCAAACGTCTGGTTGTTAATGCAATATCTACATAGGTGTAGAGAGGCACATTTCCAACAACCATCACTCCAGTGTTTTAATGGTACATTGTGTTTGCTAACAGTGTAAGAAAGCTATTTGGTATTTTGAACACTCTTGAAAACCCTTGTGCAAGTATGTTAGCACAGCTGAAAACAGTTTTGCTAATTAGAGAAGCTATAAAACTGACCTTCCTTTGAGCTAGTTGAGAATCTGGAGCATTACATTTGTTGGTTTGATTAAACTCGCAAAATGGCCAGAAAAAAGAACTTTCATGTGAAACTTGACAGTCTATTCTTGTGCTGAGAGATGAAGCCTATTCCATGCGAGAAATTGCCAAGAAACTGAAGATTTCCTACAACGGTGTGTACTACTCCCTTCAGAGGAGAGCACAAGCAGGCTCTAACCAGAGTAGAAAGAGAAGTGGAAGGCCCTGCTGCACAACTGAGCAACAAGACAAGTACATTAGAGTCTGTAGTTTGAGAAATCGACGCCTCACAGGTCCTCAACTGGTAGCTTCATTAAATAGTACCCACAAAATGCCAGTGTCAATGTCTACAGTAAAGATGCGACTCCGGGATGCTGGCCTTCAGGACAGAGTGGCAAAGAAAAAGCCATATCTGAGACTGGCTAATAAAAGGAAAAGATTAATATGGGCTAAAGAACACAGACATTGGACAGAGAAAAAAGTTTTAAGTACTCACGAATCGAAGTTTGAGGTGTTTGGATCACACAGAAGAACATTTGTGAGATGCAGAACAACTGAAAAGATGCTGGAAGAGTGCCTGAAGCCATCTGTCAAGCATGGTGGATGTAATGTGATGGTCTGGGGTTGCTTTGGTACTGGTAAAGTGGGAGATTTGTACAAGGTAAAATGGATTTTGAATAAGGAAGGCTATCACTCCATTTTGCAACGCCATGCCATACCCTGTGGACAGCGCTTGATTGGAGCCAATTTCATCCTGCAACAGGACAATGACCCAAAGCATACCTCCAAATTATGCAAGAACTATTTAGGGAAGAAGCAGGCAGTTGGTATTCTATCTGTAATGGATTAAAGTAGAAAATTATTATTTCAAATAAAAATCATTATTTCTAACCTTGTCAATGTCTGGACTATATTTCTATTCATTTTGCAACTCATTTGATAAATAAAAGTATGAGTTTTCAGGAAAAATACAAAATTGTCTGGGTGACCCCAAACTTTTGAATGTATATAAATTAATCATCTCTCACCAGAGCCATATTTTCTCAAAACTAAATAAGTTTAATTCTTTTAACCTCTCCTCATAACTAAGATGCTCCATTCCCCTTATTAGCTTTGTTGCTTGTTTTTGCACATTCTCCAGCTCAACTACATCCTTTCTATAAACTGGAGTCCAGAACTGAACAGCATATTCCAAGTGAGGCTGCACCAATGCTATATACAGGGATAATATTGCATCCCTATCCTGGAAGCAGCACTTTGTAATGCGCCTGATTTTGGGGGGTGTGCGGGAGGTGGGGTGCACTAGATCTGTACGAAGCTATAGATTTATAGCTTCGCTATGGCATTTCTAGGCGCATTAATGCTGGATCAGGTAAACCACTTTGAAAGGGGTATACCTGTTCCAGAAATGTCGCCCTAGCGCTAGAATGCACCTGATTTATAACCCGCTGTAGAGCAGGTTCATAAATCAGGTGCATTCTAGGCTATTATTATGCGCATGAATTTGACATTTATACACCAAATTTCATACATGCCACTCTATATCCACAGTTGCCTAGCTATCCAGACTTCTACTCTTCCTCAAAAACAAATCAGGTGTTTCTCACAGCTTCTGTCCTTAGTAAAGTCATGCTGGCAATCACTTTTAATGTTATATTCAGCCACATATTACTATATATACTAGAAAATTTAGCCAGCTCACCACTCCAGTAGATCGGGATGCATGGCTGCACTCCACAATGCAAGTCCAAATAGAAGAACATAAGAGTTGCCAGCAACTCCAAAGATGCAATAAAATCCAAGGTATTTATAAGGACATAAGAACGTGAAGACACATCACAAGAAGACAATGGGCAAGATGCCAACCTGATGCGTTTCGAGTCTGTCCGGACTCTTAGTCATAGTACAACCAGATACACATAACATACATCTATATATACCTCCCACCAATGAGAAGGGAAATGCTGCTCACCTGTGTTGTGGCACGCCCTCCAGCCATCCACCATGACAGCAACAGCGCGACCCGTACCTGCACAGAACCACCCAGCAACAGCTGATACACGAATGTACGTGCAGGAAATCTAAGGCATAATGGAAAGCCGTGCGCGGCAAGTTCCCGCACACTAGGGGCGGAGCTACGCCTCAGCCACCAGCATGGAATAGTCTGCCTGCACTCCAGTGATGCTCAATCAGGGCGGGACGGAACAAAACGACCCTCCCAGATGGGCGTTATAAACCACGGACATGCGTGCATTGCAGGCAGATCATCCAAGGCAGGACAAATAAAGCGCAGGTCAGATATGACTGAACCGACGTAACCCACCAGCATCCGCTAGTGTAGCTAGAAGGCATGCCACCAAACACCATCCACAGATGAGCATGAAACAACGTGTAAAAACACAACATGACAAAAAGAACCGTGCACAACAGTAGAACGCAGCATAAGAATGTAGCATACAATGTAATGTAACAGATGATGTAATAAAATATAATTCAGTGCTATTATCATCAGCCAACATTAGTAATGAAATAAGACCTCATTTCTTAAATTTAAACTATGAGGAACAATAGAATTTAAAGTGTAGATCCAAAAAGCTTCACAATCTCTTAATTTGTACTCCACATTACCACCACGATTACCCATAGTTACCCTTTCTATGGCAAAGGTCTGAAAACTTTGTATATTAGAATTATGTTTCTCAATAAAGTGTCAAGATGCCCCAGAGATGGTGCGCCCATAGAATTTTTTTTACCCCATTTAGATGTTCAAGCATTCTGACTTTGAATTTCCTGGACGTGCACCCAATGTAATTCAGATCACATATATTGCATCTAATTATATAAATTACAGAGGTTGTATTACAATTCAAATATTGTTTGATCTGGAAAGGACGACCATTTCCCGAAAATTGTTGAGTGGGGACTATGTAATTGCCCGTTTTGCATAGATGACACATCTAAAAAATCCCTTATTCCGGAGCCATATACTTCGTCTGGGCTCAGAAATTAACCCATTAGGAGAAATAAGGCTGCCTAATGTTTTAGACCATCTAGCAACTACCTGGCAGTTATTTTGTAGAATCTCCGCCAGTATGGTATCATGCTTCAAAATGGGTAAGTGTTTAAAAATTATGTTTTTGATTGTGTCAAAATGTGCATTATAATCTAATACAATAGTAGGAACACTTGTTCTTTGGGACATAGTATTATTTTGATTGAGTAACCTAGAACGGGGCAAGCGTTCAACTCTAGCTAACGCCCTGTTCAGAACCCAATTTGGGTAAACCCGAACATGTAATCGGGTGCATATTTGATGAGATTCCGCTATATAGTCTTGGCTCTGATAAGCTCACCTATTGATATGGACAGTTTTATATGCTTAGAATGATTGCTCTTGTAATGTAAGATGGTATTTCCGGTAGTTTCCTTCCTATATGTTTTTGTAGTAATGCATGATCCCGGCACCCCTACCACTATTAAGTCCAAAAATGAAATCTGGCTATTTTGTGCAACATAGGTGAAAGTCAAATTAAAAGGTTTATTGTTGATGTAATTTATGAAGAGTGGTATGGCAGACACCGTACCCCACCAGATGAAAAGGAGGTCATCTATGTATCTGCCATACCACTCCACATCAACAACAAAAGGATTATCCAAAGAAAAAATGTAAACGGACTCCCACCAGGACATGACCAGGTTAACCAATGAGGGCGAAAACTTCGCCCCCATTGACACACCCCGTAGTTGTAAATAAAAGGAATTATTATCAAAAAGAAAATAATTGTGCTGCATCAAAAATAATGTCACAGATTTGATGTAATGTTTATGATCATTGCTGTAAGAACTGAAACTATCCAAGTGATAATCTAACACAAAAATTGCTACCTCCATATTACTGTATATATTTCCTTATGAGCTCATCAAATAGTTTTCCCACAATGGATGTCAATCTTACTGGTCTATGATTATCTTGGCAAGACTTAGAGCATTTTTTGGAAATGGGAACCACATTTGCCTTGCGCCAGTCTCCTGGCACTTTACCAGTCACCAGAGAATCTCTAAATATCATGTACAGGGGCACAGAGATAACCAGCTGAGCTCTTTAAGAATTCAACTACTTGTGTGTAAGCCATCTGGGCCGGGAGCCTTGTTCACATTCAGTTTATTTAACTTGTCTTGGGCCACTTCTACACGCAGCCAATTTATTATATTTGTTGGTAGATTAACAGTATCACCACCTCCTATCTCTACACTGAGCCCACCACCATCAGCTCTAGCACTGCACCCATTACAACTGACAGCACCTACATCCGCACTGGGCCCGTCAACATCAGCTACTTTTTCCTTGTCTGTATATACAGAGCTGAAGAACCTATTAGTAGCTCTGCCTTTTCCTTATCCCCAATGATCAGCTCCCCATTACTGTTATGTAAGGGTCCTGGACAAATAATGTTATACTTTAATCAGATTTTTACTGCCGCGTCAATACCAATTATGTGTAACGTTTTTATTTGTAACTGACATACTCCCTTCATGCTGTCGCCATGTAAATTTATGCACAGAATATGAAGTGGTTAATCACCAGAGGTGAGACGCCTTCTGTACTCTTAGAACTGTTAATCTGTGGAAAAGACGCTTAAGGAGTTGGTCACAGCAGCAACAGGTAAGGGCTTTAAGAAAGGCTTAGACAATTACTTACCACACTTATGGAAACGTATCACATTTTTGTTAGAACATTAATCCATTCTAATTTCCATTTGAGATGGGGAGTAAAAAGCTTATTTAAGGGCAGTTTGATTCATACTATATTTTTCGGGCTATAAGACTTGCTGGACCATAACTCACACCTAGGTTTTAGAAGAAGGAAATAGGAAAAAAATGATACAAAAAGTGTGGGCCGAAGTGTAGTTTTTATTGGTACCATTTTGGGATAGATGCAAATTTTTGATCACTTTTTATTCCAATTTTGGGGATAAGAAATTACTAAAAAGCCACAACTTTTTATTTTAATAGATTGGACTTTTATGGATGTGGCGAAACCGATTATGTGTAACTTTTTTATTTTTTATTTGTAATACGGCAAAAGGTGATTTAACAATTTAATATTTATTTCTTTTTAAATTTTCTTTTTTTACTTTAATACTAAGTCTCCATAATGTACTTGACCACTAGGGGGCACAATCCCTTGTTCTTTATAAAGCAGTACTGTTGTACTGCTGTATATAGGATTTTCATTCATTCATTACCTATTACACCCTGCTGGCCTGAGATAGTACTTTCAGACGCACCCCTATTTTCCCCAAAAAGTTTTGGGGAAAAAAATTATGTCTTTTAGTCCAAAAAATATGGTAATTTTAATATTCTGGACCAAGAGAGGGAAAGAAAGTTTTAAAATTAGATCCCTTCATTGCCATCTTCTCCCTTACTTGGTTGAACCTTATGGACGTATGTCTTTTTCCAGCTATACAAAATAACTATGTGATTAAGAAGACATACTACAGAATGTAATTTTATGGTTAATTTAACACACATGTTCCACATTTACACCTGAGACCTTGTGACACTAATGAGTCACATGATACTGTGAAGGGAAAATGAAAAATGTTACTCAATTTGTTCATTTTGACTTTATACACTTTTATTGTCAGTCGTTTAGACATTAATGGCTGTGTGTTAAATTATTTTGAGGGAACACCAAATGTATACTGTTATGAAAGCTGCATTCACTAAGGGTCACTTGTATGAAAACTGTGCAGGTCTAAAACTCCCTTTGTTTCCCACAGCAACCAATCAGAGCACCCCTCTCATTTTCCAGAGCATTATATGAAATGTGAGAGGCGCTTTGATTGGTTGCTGTGGGCAACAAAGTGAGTTTTAGACCTAGACAATTTTCATACATGTGTATTAAGAGAGCAAACAGATCCTTTAAAAAGCAAAGATAGCTAAACAAAATACTAAATGGCAACAGTTTTTCTTTTTTTTTTATTAATGCTGAAAATACATGGCATACAGTGGAAGAACAAATAAATCAGGCAATACCTTTTAGGATTTACTCTTCTACTGTTTTCTATGGCTAACACGGTACAACATTATACTACTGACATACAGTGTAACATTTGTTTAAAGTAAAAATATTATTGTTACCAAATTCTGACTTATACAGAATGCAATAAACCTGTTCACATCTCTCATTAACATTTTTACATGGTGTGGGAATCAGCTCAAACGGAGGCAGTCCTTAAACATGCAATACTGCAGGGTTTATTGGCATCGGTTTTACAAACAAGGAAAATAAACAGCAGGGCTGGCTTCAGCCAAAACAAACATAAATCACAGTCCTTGTTTCCAGTCACAATACCGTATGCCGGTCTCTGTCGTACACCCACAGTTATCAAGGCCCAGCTCTGGCTCTCTCACCACTGCTCACTCCACTGACCAGTTTTCATAGGAATGGAACCACACCCACTTCCACCTGAGCCTGCTGGCCTTACATAGGGCTGGTAAGCCCAGGACTGGATGTGGGAGCAGCCCATCCCACCCAACTCTACAGACTGCTCCAATAAAGCCCGACCCGGATCACGGCATTACTGCCATACTACAAATACAAAACGTGTGTCAGTGGCCTATTGCCGCTGACACCAGAATAACAGGGCTTTATTTCACCGATCTTAGGCAGATCGGTGACACATAACGTCTGTCCACTACCGCACCTTGTGCCTTCCTACATACCCCCCCCCTGCCCAATGCCAGGGGACTGGGCACCTACAGCCATCAAACTATGTACCCTAGACAGGGGCATCTGCATTCCCCTGCAGCTTGCCTGGCCTGTGCTCCACTGAGAAATTAAAATCCTGCAGGGCCAGGAACCAACGGGTGACCCTGGCATTGTTGCCCTTTTTCTCCCTTAGCCATTTTAACGGGGCATGATAAGTCACCAGCCTATATTTACTACCCAGGAGGTAATAAGAGAGAGAATCTAGTGCCCATTTAATGGCTAAGCATTCCCTCTCAATAATGGCGTAATTCCGCATCTGCAGGGGACAGCTTCCTGCTCAGAAAACTCAGGGATGTTCCTCCCATTGATAACTTGGGACATTACCGCACCTAGGCCAACCTCTGAGGCATCCGTTTGTACTACAAATTCTCGCGTGAAATCCGGGGCCACTAAAACTGGCTGTCTACACAGGGCTACTTTCAAGTTTTGGAAGGCCTCTTCAGCCTCTGGGGACCATTTGATCATGGCGGACTTAGTCCCCTTTGTCAGGTCTGTCAAGGGTGCTGCCATCTCGGCAAACTTGGGGATAAACCGCCGGTAATACCCACGATTCCCAGAAACGCTTCACTTGTTTCTTGGTAAGTGGGCGGGGCAGTTTTGGATTGCTTCTATCTTGTTTACTTGGGGCTTTATCTCCCCCTTCCCACGACATACCCCAAGTAATGGGCCTCTTCCATCCCGATGGCGCACTTACTAGGGTTTATGGTGAACCCACCTTTCCTTAGCGCATCTAGGACAGCTGGATCTTCTTAAGGTGACTCGCCCAATCTCGGCTGAAGATGACTATGTCGTCAAGGTAAGCTGACGCATATGCCCGGTGGGGACCTAAGATCCTGTCCATAGCCCTTTGGAAGGTGGCGGGGGCCCCCTGTAACCCAAACGGCATTCTTACATAATGGAAGGAACCGTCTGGTGTGGAAAAGGCTGTTTTCTCGCGGGCCTCCTTGGAGGATCTGCCAATACCCCTTGGACAGGTCATAGGGTTGGTGATATATACCGGGCGGGTCCTAGTCTCTCAATAAGCTCATCTACCCGGGGCATGGGGTATGCATCGACCTTTGATACGTCATTTAGCTTGCGGTAGTCATTGCAGAAGCGCCACTCACCGTTAGGCTTAGGGACTAACACAATGGGGCTGGACCATCCGCTCCTAGACTCCTCTATCACCCCTAATTTTAGCATTCTCTGCACTTCCTTTGCCACAATTTTCTCGGGCTCGGGAATCTATAAGGTTTTAAATTCACTCTCACCTGAGGCTCTGTGACGATCTCATGTTCTACAACATGGGTTAGCCCTGGTGCCTCTGTGAATAAGTCCCTATTTTGTTGCAGCAGTTGTCTACACTGTTGGATTTGAGAAGAAGATAGTGTCTCTGCAATCTTTACTGCCTCTATACTGGTCTCTGGTTGGGACACCAAGCAAGATGTCTCCGGGGGGGTCTCTATCTTTCCATGGCTTGAGCAAGTTAACATGGTATACTTGGTAGGGCTTCCTTCTCCCTGGCTGATGGACCCGATAGTTGACTTCCCCCACCTTCTCAACAATCTCATAGGGACCTTGCCATTTCGCCAGGAACTTGCTCTCCACCGTTGGTACTAAGACTAGGACCCTGTCCCCTGGCCTAAACTGTCTCACGCGGGCTGACCTGTTGTAGACCCTTGCTTGCGCCTCCTGCGCCTGTAAGAGGTGTTCCTTAACAATAGGGAGTACCTGAGTGATCCGCTCCTGTAGTTGTGCGACATGCTCAATGACGCTTTTATGGGGCGTGACCTCACTCTCCCAGGTCTCCTTGGCAATGTCTAATAGTCCCCTGGGATGCCTGCCATAGAGTAACTCAAAAGGGGAGAAGCCTGTGGAGGCTTGGGGAACCTCTCGGATAGAGAACAGGAGATATGGCAACAGGTAGTCCCAGTCTCGGCCATCTTTCTCTACTACCTTTTTCAACATGGCCTTTAAGGTCTTGTTGAAACGTTCCACCAAGCCATCTGTCTGGGGGTGGTACACAGAGGTGCGTAGTTGGGCCACCTTCAGGACCTTGCAAAGATCTTGCATAACTCTCGACATAAACGGGGTCCCTTGATCCGTCAGGATCTCTTTCGGCAAGCCCGTTCTGGAAAAAATGTGCCATAGCTCCCTAGCAATTACCTTGAAGGAAGCATTTCTAAGGGGTACAGCTTCTGGGTACCTGGTGGCGTAGTCCATGACGACCAGAATATACTGGTGTCCTCTAGCCGACTTTACCACGGGCCCTACTAAATCCATTGCTACTCTCTCAAAGGGTGTCTCGATAATAGGCAATGGTATTAGTGGGCTACGAAAACTGGCAACAGGGGAGGTGATCTGGCACTGGGGACAGGACTGGCAGTAGTCTCGGATTTCCCGGTAGCACCCTGGCCAGTAAAATCTGTGTAGAATTCTTTCTACGGTCTTATCGGCCCCCAGGTGTCCCCCCAACACGTGACTGTGGGCCAGATCCATTACCATCCGCCTGTATGGTGTGGGAACCAGAAGTTGTTCCACCACTTCTTCACGGATTTTGGTCACCCGGTACAACAAATTCTGGTTTACGGCAAAATGGGGAAATCTTTCCTCAGCCCCTGACTCTTGGGGTACCCCATCAAGTACCACCACGCTGTTGAAGGCCCCTTTTAGGGTCTCATCCCTCAGCTGGGCCGTCCCAAAATTTCCCCTAGATACTCCCAGGTCTGGCAGTGTCTCATCAAGGGTTGCCTCCCCCTCACCATCCCCTACCATGACCGAGAACGGGAACTCGGGGACCACTTCATGGTCAGTGCTCTCAGGACTGTCTGGGTTTTTGGGGTGTTTTTGCTGTATGGCACCTTCCCACAGTCCCCAAAAGAGAGGGCAGTCCCGGCCAATTATAACTTCATGCAATAATCCCCGCACGATGCCTACATGGTGTGACACCGTACCCCCATCGGATTTTAAAGTTACTTGGGCCACGGGGTACGCTTTGGTATCCCCATGTATACAGGTGACCCCCAAAGTTTTCCCTGGGAGCAAAACATGGGGAATACTGGCTGTCAGGAGAGTAACCAAGCTTCCCGAGTCCAGGAGTCCCCTTACAGGGGTGCCATTCACCCTGATGGGACAGAGTGGAAGTCCCTTGGTAGTGTCCAACCCGGCTGTGCATGCCGGAAGCGCCAACAGGGACGTACGCCGCCCAACGGAACAGTCCATCGGTTCCGAGCCAAGGGGGCACCGGGCCGCCACATGCCCCACAGCATGGCATCTCCAGCAGATAATGTCCCGGACAGGGGGTCGGGATGTCGGCGCTGCCAGGGCCTTGGCCTTAGGACGGGCATCTCTAGGGAGCTTAGTACCGCTTCTTTGACTCCCTGGGTCAGTCGGGGTCTGCCAGTAGGGAGAGGCAGAGGGTCCTGGATCAGCCAGGGAATTCTCCATGGCCTGATATCTCTCTACCAAGCCGATTAAGTCATCTGCCGTCTGGGGATTCCCTTGCGCCACCCAGCATTGCACTGGCTTGGAAAGAGCGTGCACAAAGCGGTCCATCATGACCCTCTCTACCTTCTGGGCTGGGGAACAGACCCGCTGCAGCCATTTGGATGGGTGCAGGAGATCAAACATTTGGGACCTCGGGGGCCGGTCCCTCCTGTATCCCCACTGATGCACCCTTTGTGCCCGGACTGCGACCGTCACGCCCAGGCGCGCCAGAATTTCCGACTTGAGTCGAGGGTACTCCCTGGCATCCTGCAGAGATAAGTCATAGTAAGCCTTTTGAGGCTCGCCAGTGAGAAACGGGGCCAGAACCTCTGCCCACTGCGGAGCTGGTATTCTCTCCCGTTCAGCCACCCGCTCGAAGACGGTAAGGAAGGCTTCCACGTCGTCCTCTGGGGTCATCTTCTGCAGGGCGTCTCGTACCCTCTTCCGCGCCTGCTGTCCGTCCTCCTGACGGGGTGTAGCCGGGGCCTCCTTCGTCCGAATCGCTTCCTCCATGATGGCCATCTGCCTGATTAGGAGCTGGTTGGTCTCCTGCTGTGACCGCACAGATTCAGCATGGGCCTGTTGCTGCTGGGTGCTCACCTGCACAAGGTGCTTTAGCAGCTCCTCCATTTCACTTGTTTGGGTTTTAAACGTAGCAGCTGCCTTACTCCAGGACATGCAGCCTCTTACACCAGGATGTTGCCCGCATCCGAGACACCAATTGTGGGAATCAGCTCAAACGGAGGCAGTCCTTAAACGTGCAATACTGCAGGGTTTATTGGCATCGGTTTTACAAACAAGGAAAATAAACAGCAGGGCTGGCTTCAGGCAAAACAAACATAAATCACAGTCCTTGTTTCCAGTCACAATACCGTATGCCGGTCTCTGTCGTACATCCACAGTTATCAAGGCCCAGCTCTGGCTCTCTCACCACTGCTCACTCCACTGACCAGTTTTCATAGGAATGGAACCACACCCACTTCCACCTGAGCCTGCTGGCCTTATATAGGGCTGGTAAGCCCAGGACTGGATGTGGGAGCAGCCCATCCCACCCAACTCTACAGACCGCTCCAATAAAGCCCGACCCGGATCACGGCATTACTGCCATACTACAAATACAAAACGTGTGTCAGTGGCCTATTGCCGCTGATACCAGAATAACAGGGCTTTATTTCACCGATCTTAGGCAGATCGGTGACACATAACGTCCGTCCACTACCGCACCTTGTGCCTTCCTACAATGGTCATAACTAGTGTTGAGCGATTTTTATCGACAAAGTTGAAATCGGCAAGGTTTTTATGGTGATCGAAATTTTCAGATCATGCGATAATTAAGGTTAAAATCTGTGCATCATCTATTAAGATTGCGCCATTTTCGGCGCTTCCTGTCATTTTGGCGGCCAGCAAATCAGATTACAGAATAGAGCAGGGTGAGATGTGTGTGCGACGTCATGAATGGGATGTGTGTGGTTGCGATTGGCTGGAAAATCCTGACCTCTTTTAAAAAAAC